>CAUYLG010062012.1:0-142969 GCA_963573385.1 Cacajao melanocephalus
TACCCATGGCAGAAATTTATATAGAAAGGTTGATAAGGAGCCTGGCGTGGTGGCTCACACCTGTAATCTCAGAACTTTGGGAGGTCAAGGCAGGTGGATCACCTGAGGTCAGGAGTTCGAGACCAGCCTGGCCAACATGGCGAAACTCCTCTACAAAAAATTAGCTGGGTGTGGTGGTGAGTGCCTGTAATCCCAGGTACTTGGGAGGCTGAGGCAGGAGAATTGCTTGAACTCAGGAGGCAGAGGTCGCCCTGGGCCGAGATCACGCTATTGCACTCTAGCCTGGGTGACAGAGTGAGGGGAGAGAGAGAGAGAGAGAGAGAGAGAGACAGAGAGAGAAGGAGGGAGAGAGGAAAGGAGGAGAAAAGAGGGGAGGGGAGGGGAGGGAGGGAGGAAGGTAGGTTAATAAGGAGCCCAAAAGCATTCAAAAATAATAAAAAGATCCATAAAACTAAAGTAGTCTACCTAGTAATTTTCTGTGATTGTACTGTTTATTATGTTTCTGGTTCACTAGTACTGTAATGTGCCACAATTACTTAAGCTATATCTTTAATTAAGCATTAATAAAATATGAGTTGGGTAATTATTCTAGCAATTTTATTACATAATTAGTGAATAAGTTAACATAAAGTTGCATTATGCGATTTCATATAAAATTTAGTATGCACATATGAGTAGCCTAATTTAATGACAAATCGTCCTCAAAACAAAAATAAGAGCCATTTTTCTGAGTCAGTGTTCCCTTATTTCTAGAAATGATTCCCAAGAAGAAAAACTTCAAATAATCAACTGTGAAATTTTAGAAGTAAAAGTAACTGTGTACATCTGTGGTTTTCATTTTCACACTGTGCCAGGCTCTCTATTTCCCAACTTCCTCTACTATAAGGACTGTCATATGTAGGTTACAGTATACCTTTGTTATAGAGATGGGATCACATTCAAAGCCAAAGAACATTTCAGCTATCTGACCAGTCAACCCATCTTCCAGAAGTGAGGCTGGCTCCCTAGCTTTCAATTAGTGCTAGTCTCTCTCTCCTACTTACTTCAGCAGCTGTGTAGTAGAAAACATCAATTCTTTAGTAATGAGACAAAATAAAATATGCATTAAGACTTCTGCTGAAGGATTTTAATTCAGTGTTAGAGTATTGCTTTGAAAAGCAATGACCACAACATACAACAAAATCAGTAAGAGGAAAAAGAGGAAAAAAATAAAGTGAAATATAATGTGGATAAGCACAGAGTAAACTGGTGAAATAGAAGTAGAAGAAATCCCTAGTTACTTACTGATTAAGATACTATCATAAATTAGATTCATATGTTTGGTTTTACCTCTGGAATGTCTAATTTTGGTATACTCATATATCTATTTCTTTTGCAGTATACAAACACAATTTTAATTAATTTAGCATTTTAATTATTTCTGTGAGTCCCACATTATTTTCCTTGAGGCAATTTTATGGCTAGTGTTACATTTAATTTTTCCAAGTAAGATTTATATAATTTATATAATTTTCTCATGTTTGGTGTTTTTGTTTTGTTTTGTTTTCAGATGGAGTCTCTATTCGTTACCCAGGCTGGAGTGCAGTGGCACGATCTCTACTACAGCTTCTGCCTCCCAGGCTCAAGCGATTCTCCTGCCTCAGCCTCCAGAGTAGCTGGGATTACAGGAATGTGCTACCCTGCTCAGCTAATTTTTGTAGTTTTAGGAGAGACAGGGTTTCATCATGATGGCCAGGCTGGTCTCGAACTCCTGACCTCAGGTGATCCACCCTTCTCGGCCTCCCAAACTGCTGGGATTACAGGTGTGAGCTACCATGCCCAGCATCTCATGTTTTGTTTTTTTAATCTTAAGGTTATTTTCAGCTGAGAGCTCATTTAATTTATAAATAAAATTGAGAATTGCCTTTTTTACAACTTATATACTATTCAATCATCTCTAAGAATAAGGTATATTTTTCAGTTACTTAATGGATAAAGTTCTTTATTTAAACTTACATATTTCTTGTTCAACCTATTCTTCAGTGTTTTGTTGCAATTTTGTCTACATGTTTTTGTGTGGATGTGTGTGTGTATTTGTAACTAGCACTATTATTTTTCTTGTTTCTAATAGATTTCCAGTTGATGCTCTTCAATTATTAAAACACATTACTTACATATGATGTCACATTACTTACACATTATGCTTTCAACTTTACTTTCTAATATGTTTACTTATTTCTCTCTTGTTCAGTTGTATCAGCTCATAATTCTAGAGAGATATAAAGTTATAGAAGTGATGAAAGCGCACTTTACTTGTCACTAGAACATTACTTAAGTGTTTGCCATTAAGCATAATGGCTTCTCTTTAATCTACACACACACACACACACACACACACGCACGCACGTGGATATATGTATTTATATGTTATATAAGATATTTATACATGTATGTTGTATATAACTACCACTAAATCTATCACACACACTCTCCCCCCCAAGAAGAAATAGACAAATATTCATTTAAGTTTTAGGCAATATAGATGTTGTTCTATCAAATGCTTTTTGGAGACACTATTGAAGTGATATGATTTTTATCTTATTAATACAGTGACTTATATTAGCCTAACTTCTAATAGTAAAGAATCACTGTATTCCTGAAATAAATCCCATTATTGGCACTGCTTTATTCTTTTAATATAAGATTAATTCCATACTTAAGCACATTCTGTGGTTTTAAATGTTTTGTGATAGTGGTGATGGTGGCACCTACATTTGCTACTCTAACCAAAATGTTTATGTATATGTGTGTGAGTGAAAGTGTGTGTTATTTTCAACTTTAGATTTCAAAGTGATCCTGGTCTTATTAAAATATGAAAAAAACTGAAGATTTTTCTTTCTTCTGTATGTCATTAAAAAGATAGACAAGAAGCAAACCCTGAAGGTTTAAAAATACCTGTAAAATCATTTGAGGCCTGATTTCATCAATTTCCTCTATGATTATCCATCTATTTGGATTTTTCCTTCCTTTCTACCTGCATTTAGATAAAATATATTTTCAGATAATTCTCTGATCTATAGATTCTTTCAAATGCATTTGCATGCAGTTCTGCCAAGTATATTTTTCCAAGTCTTCAGTTTCTTTTACATCTCCAGCTATTTCCTGGTATTCCATTTTAACATTAACTCACATTTTTCCTTGATTAGGTCACTTAGTGATGCACATACTTTATTGCATACAGGTATGTTTGTTTTCAAAGAACCAGCTGTTAGATTGGAAAACAAAAGGCAGCCAAAAAAAAAAAAAAAAAAAACCCCACCTAGAAAAATGAGTGAATACAAACTAGGACCAGATTTCTCTGAATAAAAAATAAAAAGTCTTAAATGAGCTGCCTTTCTAAAACCACAAATATAATAATAGCAAGCCCTTACAAGGTGCTTCCCATGTATAAGGCACTATTCTAAGTGCTTTAAATAAGTTAACTCATTGGTCCTCACTACATCTCTATCAAGTAGAATGATTACTATCCCCATTCTGAGATAAAGAACTAAGGCACTGAAAAATTACCAGTTCACAGAGCTGGTAAAAGGCAGTAGTTCAAAGTGGGGACATAAAAGCCCAGGGAAGCTGTGAGAGAAGGAAATACAACATTAGCTTGCAGAGAGAAAAATAAAACCTTCACAGTTATGATCACAGAAAAATTGGGACGTTGACAACAGACCAAGAAGGAAAATAGACACTATAAAAACAGTGAAAATCATAAAGTAGAGGGCAAAAAAAAAAAAAAAAAACCAAACAAGTAAAACAAAGAAAAATAGTTGAAAATTAATATAGAAAAATAGCAGACATAAAAAGCATATAAGGACATCTAAATATGCATAATGAGTATCCCAAAGAGAATAACTGAAATGGTAGATCATAAAAATATTTACAGATATCACTCAAGAAACCTTGCTAGAAAAAAAACCATTGAATCTACAGACATGAAAGGACATATTTTCACAGGGGCATTAACACAAAAGGCTGTACACCAAGAGAAACCCTACCTAGTAAAGTTATTGAAATGAGAAGAAAGTAGCCGTTCAGACAGAAAGATCAAGCTACCTTTTAGAGAAAGTTAAAAAGTAAGCAGGCCAACCTCAGACTTCACAGCAACATTCAATGCCAGAAAACAGTGGAAAAGTACTTGAATTTTCAAGGAAAAGAAAACAAAAACCCCAAAATATTTTAACTTCCTATCATTTGAAAATAAATGTAATTGAAAATAGAGTTTCCAGGAGCTCTTCTTGATAAAAACTAATTAATACAAATTTTACTTAAGGAAGGAAGAAAAATCTACTGGAAAAGAACCAGCTATGGGTATTGTGTTTTTTTAAGCATCAGACGAAGATTAAAATAAGTGTCAGGGTTGTGGTTACAGGACAGTTTGTAAATGGAATAAACCCAGCAAAAGTTGGAAAAAGAAGGTTAAGGAAGTGGGAGTTCATAAAGTATGCAGACTTCTTCATCTTTTATAACCGAGTTCTAATATATACTAGTTAGTTCATAGGACAAATAATGAAGGCAGAAGTATACTTAAAGGATAAAATGATAAATATATATATATATATAAATAGAATCAACAAAAAACCTAGTGGATGGGAGAGGTAGGGAAGAAGGAGCAATCAATACCACAATTTTTTTCATTTCAAAAACAAAGTCATTCAATAAATTCTAAAGAAATAGCTAACTAAATATATAACATAAACTTTAATTTCACATCCTTGTAAAACCTCTGGGAGGACATTTAGGCAACAGTTATCAAAACTAAAACCAGGTCACTATAGAATTTATTCCACAGGTATACCTATATGTGTTAGGAAAATATTCATGAGGACATCTATTATAGTGTTGTTAGCAATAAAAAGATCTGAAATTATCTAAATGTCCATCTATATAAGATTCATTAAATCACCAAATTCTGGCCCCTTAGATAATGTAATGCTCTACAGTTGTTAAAAAAAAAAATCAACTCTGAAACAATCTCCAAGATGTATAAGTGAAAAACCTAAGTATAGAATAGTGTGTATTGTATGCTGTCATGTGAAAAAATATTTTTAGGAAGTAAAACACTTATGTGTATGCTTTCATTGGCACATAACTCTGAAAGCATATATACACAAAAAAAACTAGTAATTTAGTTGACTCCATGGAAGGAAACTGGATGGGGAGACACAGATGGGAACAGGGCTGTATTTTACTTTTTGAATTTTGTACAAAATACATATATTAGCCATTCAAAAATAACAGCTTTGTTTTATACCTAACTTGTTAAAGAAATGGGCACATTTTTAAAAAAGGAATGGGAGATGGGAAAGTGGACAGAATTTAGTATATAACAGTATACAATTTGGGGGAGGAAAAGTGGCTTTAGAGAACCATAAGGAATTGGGAGATTTCTAAAATCAGAATTGGTATAAGGAAAGGATTTTTGGTATAAGGAAAGTTTTGTTTGTTTGTTTGTTTGTTTTTTTCATTTTTTTGAATGATTGAGATATGAGCATTTATCTAAAGGACTACCAGAGTAGAGGTGGGGTGCTGGAGAAAAGAGTGAGAAAACAAATGTGCTCCTGAAAAGTGACTGTGCCAAGTGGAAACTGCATTCAGCTGCTTGTAGCAAAGACATGAAACAATAGGGCATACACGAGGTGCCAGGTTATTTTTCACCCACAGTACAAAGATGGACAGTTCAGGTGGCTCCACATTGTCATCAACACTCCAGGCCTCTTTTATCTTGGTTATACCAATCCTAACATAGTCTCAAAGTCACACGGGATTAAAGAACTGTCACTGAGGGATCAGAATGAATAAGGAAAAGAGAAACACTGCTGTACAGCTGCATAAGTGTTTGCCCGAAACCCTCACCAAGTGACTCTCTGATACATCTCAAGACCTCCCTCCTCCCATCTGCAATAGGACTGAGAAATGTAAATTGTCAGTTGGGCATACTGATGCCCCACAGAGGAGGAGGTTTTTTCCAGGGTAAAACACCACCCTCCTCCACTACAACTTCAGGTATTGGAACACAGCCCAACCTGTTTTTAAAATACTTGTATGAAAGATACCAATACCAGGATGAAATCCCATTTGTCAGACCTGGACAAAACAGAGCTGTGAAAGCCCAAAGGAAAAGAGGCGCATGCTTACATGTCTGAGTTAAGAACTGTTTGCAAGGACTTCCTAAAAACTCATGTCCGTCACACATCTCCTCCTTCGATAAGGTTTATTACTACACAGGCTTCAGGACTGCAAAGTTATTCATGTAAGACGTTCTCGGAACAGCACTTGTCCAGTAATGGCATCTCCACCAGCGAACTGACAAGTCTGGCTTTGAACTTTTAGAGCCAATGAACTCTGTTTCTAAGCGGCTTATGCAAATTCCTTTTTGCAAATAAAAGTTCCCCTTTAGCCTTCCCCTCACAGATGGCCTTGCCGTTTCATGCAGTCTGGATTATAATCCTTATTTCTATTCCTGAGTAAACACAACATATTTACAGATAATTTTCTCTAGTGTGTGTATGTGGTTTGTTTGTTTGTTTTAGATTGACACGGGTCTGTCCTATTTGCCATAGGAATCTGAAGTTCTCACCTGTGGAGTTTCCACTGGGGGTTAAAGCCTTGGTCTAGGAGACTATAAGTAAAATGAATGATAGTGACCGTTCTATAATCCTGTGTGACTTTGAGAATATGTTAGGAGTGGTATAACAGAAAAATAAGAGGCCTGGCGAGTCAATGACAATGTGGATCTCCCTGGACTGACCATCTCCAAGTTGTTTCTGAAGAGAGTTAATGTTTATGTAGATACAACCTATGTCCAAACTCCATCTAGCCCAAGAAGACTTGAATTGTGGTTTCCTGCAAGTACAGCTAGACTGGGGTGCAGTAGCCCTGGCTGTGAGTTACTTCTGTGAACTCTGACTTTGGACATGCTACTTCCATTTCCTGGGCCTTACCTCCCTTGTCTCCAAAATGCAGCACCTTGTCTAAATTAACTCTAAGTATCCTTGTGTCTCTAAAGTCTCATGTCAATACTTTATTGGATTAGCTAATCTCCTTGGAATCAAAGGAAATCGGTAATTCAGTGGATGCCACAGAAAACAGAAGCCTCAAAGACTGGTAGGATGAGAGGGGTACCCATTCACAGGGACTCCCCAGAGGGTAGTAGGCATAGAAAGAAGCACCAAGACGAAGGCTGAAATAGACTGGGCCTCTTGGAGTTCAGTGATTACAGAACCTGGAGTAGCACTCAGTGCGATGTGAGGTACGACAGAAAAATAAACACATTCAGGAGCCAACTATTGACTAATAAAGAGCTAGGTTAGAAATGACACGGTAATTCACATATACACACACCGCCATATACATACATACATGCCCACATATGTCAGACAATAGCACTAGAGTAACATACTGTATATGTTTGTCAAACAGCCACTAAGTGTTTGCTTAAAAATAAAACACTTTGAGGTGTTAATTGGCTCCATAAGAACACCATTGCAATCTCTAAGATTTTGCTTTGGTTCTAGCAAAGCTGAATTTATGAGGCATCGAGGTATTTAAATGAAATCATGGCTCTAATTGATTGAATGCATAAAAGCAAAATGAGGCTACATAAATACCCTTAAAGTATAATGACTTGTAAATTAACATAAAATAGGAAAGACTCCACCTCAGAAATTAGCAAGCTCTGAAGCACTCAGAGAAAAGTGAACCTCTACACAACCCCTCCCCGCCAAGTGCAGGAACAATGTGGCTTGATGCTTCCGTTGTTATTCAAAACTGGTTATCAGGAACAGCCCAACCTCCAAATGGAGGCCACAGCAAGCATGAGCTATCAAAGGCATTCGCCTGTCACTAACAGAACCTGAACAAGTTTGGCACATCGATTTTTCCATACTGGAAGTTCTCAAATTTGACTGTAAGGTGATTATCAAGGGATGTTTTTTTCAAGATAATAACCTCTAAGTCTCTTTATCCAGGCATGATATACAAATGTGTGATACATCTTTTCTATAATTAAGCAAACTGTTCCCTTGTTTCATAGTTACTCAGCAACAAATGACACCTATATTATCTTTCTGGAGAAAAAAAAATATCCGGACTTACTTATTGCCAAGTAAACTCTTAGAAAACAGGCATTTTTAATTGATTATTCTGACAGTAAAATAACTAAGAAAACACTTTTTCATCTTTTTTTTTTTTTTTACAAACTCCTTTTATCACTGTTTAGAATTTTAGCTATATTACCAAAAAGCTGCATTCAATTTTTGATACTTGTCATTTTGACAAAAGAAAAAAATGTCTGCCTGGGAAAAACTGTTTAGTCAAAGGAAATTTGTGGTATCAAAGAAAAAAATACATATAAATATTTAAGAAAACATACATAAAAATACATAAATATGTATATAAATACATATAAATATAGATGGCAGTAATGCAACTGATAAAGACAGGAGACAGACAAATTCCTAGGAAGATGGGGATGGGTTTCCAGTGAAACTTGACCTTCAAGCCAAGGACAGTTTAAAGCCTAAAAACCTAGCTACTAGTTGTGGATAGAATCCACAGACAAGAGTGACAACTTCCATCCCTGTCTTACCCACTCTCCTGATTGGTTCTTTCTGAATGATGCCTTTTAAGCAACTAAATGGTGACTTTTCCAAGCCCTCTCATAAACCAATCAGCATGAACTCCCCCATTCAAAACCCATAAAAACCTTAAACTTAGCCTCAGAGACAGCTACCCACTCTCAGGTCCCCACTTACCGAGAGCATTTCTTTCACTCAATAAATTATACTCTGCCTTAACCCCTCTCCGGTATTCGTGTACCTTATTCTTCCTGGTTGTGGGACAAGAACTCAGCACTCGCTGAACTGTGGGAGCTAAAGAGCTGTAATACTCCTGCTCACTGACCTGCAGGTGGCAGGAGGAGTAAAAGAGCTGTAACACTCCTGGCCATCAAACTATGGGAGTAAAAAGGCCACAGCACTACCATTGGGAGACACTAGTTCTGATAATGTTTTCAAACTTAATACAAAATCTCTAGAATAAGATGGAAGACTGTGCCAAATTACATATGTCAAATTTTTTTTTAGTTTCATTTGCAATTGGCTTCTGAGAACTTTTTATGTGTCAGGAACTGAGTTTGAAACTGGAACACAAAGATTATTTCTTCTTTTAAGGAGATCCTAATCTAAAAGTAAAGATAGATATATAAATTAAATAAATATTTTATGGACTAAGAATTGCTAAAAAGAGTTTATATATGTGCAAAAGAGTAAATGATTCATTCTAATTCCTAGATCATGAAGTAAGTGACACTGGAGTATTATTTTGACAGGATAGAATGTAGCTCACAGGAGAAAAGGGAAAGGAGGAGGAGGTAATTCCAGGGACAGTGGGCATGGAATATACAACAGCATGAAGATCTGACAGATCATCAAGCTATCAAGATATTACAAATAATTAAGTATTGCCAGAAGGTAAAATATTGGCAGTAGGCAGTGAAGGGAGATCAGAGCTAAAGAATGAGATACAGAACAAATTAAGACAAACCTGAAACATCATACTTAGAAACTTGGCGTTTTTCTTGAGATAAAGGTAGAGGTTTGAAGAGTTTTAAGAAGAAAAACAGTAAGATCAAGTTTCATAATGAGAAGAAATAAAATAATTGCAACTAAGTGAAGGCCTGATTGAAGTCAAGAAGGCTAGTGATCAGTCACGTTGTAACTACTGGACTGCTATATCTAAAGTTTCTCATATCAATTTCACCTTTGTGAAAGATTCATTTTCATGGTGTAAGATACAAAAATTACAGCCTATAAAAGAATATACAGAAGTTTTCTAGATGCTCTTATTCATAAGCCACTAAGACCTGCAGGCAACCAATATGATTACCTTTAGTCTGTTCTTCCAGAGATATTTACGCCCATTCAAAGGCATACACTCCTGTACTCCATTTTTACACACATAGTTGCATATTCAACATACTGTTCTGCATTTTGATTTCATCACTATATATCTTGAAGATATTTCTGTATTAATGAAGCACAAGCATCCTCAATCTTTGTTAAACTGCTACATATATTTTCCAGTGCATATATGTACCATGAATTATTTAACTGGTCTCCTATTCAGGATATTGAGATTGTTTCAGTGCTACATTAATATCCTTTCATGTGTTTTATTATACACCTGGACAATTATATCTTTAGAATTCTGTTTCCATCATCTATTGCTGTATAACAAACTACCCCAAAACTTAGTACTAATTTTAAACTAACAATCATGGCAATATCTCATAATTTCATAGGCCAAGAATTGTACTGCATTTGCTGGAGAATTCATCTTTTCCATGAGGTATCAAAAGAGGTCATTTTGTTTTTATTTGACTGGTGGCTTGATTGGCTGGATGGTCCAGTATGGTTCAATCACACATCTAGCACCCTCACAGGGAAAGTTGAAAGACTATACTCAACAAGAACAAGTACCCAGAGACATCTCACACAGCCTCTTCAGTATGGACATCTCAGGGTTCTTGAGCTTCTTACATAGAGTCTCAGAGCTTCTAAAAAGGAGTTAACTCACCCAGCTCTGGTCCAAACAAACAGGACCTTACAGTCTAGCATGGTGTCATCTGTATCAGGTACAAGTACAGATGATGCTCCTCAGTAAAGTTACTTGAGTATGGCTCTTCACAACCTGAAGATTTGTGAACTAAAAACAAAAACAAACAAAAAAACCCTACTTCTCCTCCATAATAACTAAACACAATGGAATGACAGAGACTAAATAATTACAATGGACACTCTCATTTAAAAATGGGGAACTAGAAGCACGGGATCAGTCCTGCTCTGGAAATATTAAGTAGTTTTCTCTGGTTCTTTCATTCACCTTTTGGGTTCTTGGAACTCACCTCTTGTTTATTTTTTATTTTCCATAACAAGAAAAACATTTTGGCTATTGGGTAATATTTTCTGCTTTCTTTCTACTCCCAGAGAGTTGAGGGCTTATTGGTTGGTTTTTGTTTTGTTTTTCTTTTTGCTATGTTTGTCCCTTTTATTTCAAGTTCATGGTACTAATGCAATTCTCTTACAAGCTTTATGGGGTTCCTGTGAATCTTAGTAAAGTTCACTATATTAAATAAAAGCCACACCACAAATCTCTCAACACAGGCTTTCTTGGATTTGGGATAGGGTCAAAATGCTGTGGGAAAATACCTTAAATTTTTCTAGAAGACTTTTTGTCTAACTGAGAATTTCTGTAAGACCTGTCTTTAAGTCTTTCTGAAATCTTCATAAAGGGTCTTATAGGCATACTTTTGAGTTGGTCTTTGTCTCACAGTCATTCCTAACTTGAAAGCCTTTTGGAGAAGGTGTGAATGAGAAACAATTTTCAAATAGCAAGACATGACTACTTTCAATTACTTTATATAAACAGAAAAGAGCAAAGGTGCCATTATAGAATACCATGTAAAAAGATTATGGAATAAAATAAACAATTATATGCCAATAAATTAGATATCCTAGACATAATAGACAAATTTCAAGAAAGAGACAAATTATTGAAATGGACTCCTGGAGAAACAGAAAAAAATCTACACAGACCTAGAACAAGTAAAGACAGTAATTTTAAAACTTTGAACAGAAAAGCTCAGGTCAACATGGCTTCATCAGTAAATTTCAGCAAACATTTAAAGAAGAATTACTACCAATACTTCAAAAACACTTCCAAAATTTAGAAGAGAATGGAAGTCTTTCTAATTCATTTTGTGAGGCCAGATATCAAAACCAAAGACGCTACACACACACACACACACACACACACACACACCCCTCAAAGCTACATGCCAATATCTCTAATGAATATAGAGGCAAAAATATGCCCCAAAATTACTAGCAAACCAAACTAGTAGCAGGTACAATGGACTATGAACCATGATCAAATGAGATTTATCCCAGGAAGCTAGATTGATTTAGCATACAAAAGAAAAAGAAAAATCAATTGGTAGGATGAAGGAGGGGGCAAAACTGCATTAGTATTTCAATAGGCACAGAATTTGACAAAATCTGATGCCTTTAAAGACAAAAAAGATTCAAACTAGTAATAGATGGGAACTTTCAACCTAATTAAGGTAATCTAAAAGAAAAAACAAATCACAGCTACTGTCATACTTAAAGGTAAAGCTTTTCCTTTAAAATGAAGAACAAGACAAGTTAATTCTATTCAACATGGTTCTGGAGGTTCGAGTCTGGGCAAAATTGGGGCAGAAAAGTTTCTAAAAGTCAGGATGCTAGGAAAGAGGGGTGGGGCAGAGAGAAGCATCCAGTTTGGAAAGGAAATAATAAACTAAATTTATTTTCATTTTATATATTCTTATAGATCATCTCAAAGAATCTGCAAAACATTCATAGTATACTAGAGCTAGTAAATATGTTCAGTAAGGTTACAGGATATAAAAATCAGTTTATATCTATATATTAGCAATAAATAATCTAAATACAATAAGACGACAAGTCCAATTACAATAGCATCAAAAGCAATAAAGAACATAAGAATTTAACAAAAGACACAGGACATACATGCTGAAAACTACAAAATATTGTTGAAAAAAATTAAGGCTGAAATAAATAAACTTTCTGTGTTTATGGATTGGAAGGTTAATATTGTAAAGATAGCAATATTTCCCAAATCTACAGATTTCATAAAATTCTTATCAAAATTTCATCTGCCTTTTCGTAAAGATGGACTGATCTGAAATTGCAAGAGAATCAGAATAGTAAAAACAATCTTGAAAAGGAGAATAAAATTAAAGAACTCACATTGCCCGGTTTTATATCCATTACAAAGCTACAGTAATGAAGATAGTGTGGGACTTGCATAAGAATAGACTTTCCTATCAAAGGCATACAATTAAGAATCCAGAAGTAAACCTATCCATCTATGCTCAATTCATTTTTGGCAAGGATGCTAAGGCCATTTGTATTAGTATCCTGTTGTTGCTGTAACAAATTACCATAAATTGGGTAACTTAACAAAAATTTATTCTCTCAGTTCTGGACATGGAATATCTGAGATCAAAGTGTTGGCACGGATTCACTCTCTCTTGAGGATCTAAGCAGGAATTTGTTCTTTGACTCTTCTAGTAGTTACTGCCTTTTCTTGATTTGCCCCATCCAATTTCTACTTCTGTCTCCACATCATGACTTCTCCTCTATGTGCTTGTGACTTTGCTTCTATCGCTTCTAAAGATAATTGTCATTGAATATAGGACCCATGAGGGTAATTTAGGATAATCTCATCTCAAAAACCCTAATTTAATTGCATATACAAAGATCCTAATTAGGTATTTAAGTTTCCAAATACAGCATTTGGATTTCAAACGAAGTATTATTCACAAATTCTGGGGATTAAGACATGAACACATCTTTTTTGTGGGCGGGGGGGAGGTTATTATTTGACTCACTACACTATTAAATAGAGAAATGAATGGTCTTTTGTTGTTGTTAGCTAAGATTTATTTATTTTTATTTTAACTTTTATTTTAGGTTCAGGGGTACATGTACATATTTGTTATATAGGTAACTGTATGTTCACAGGGATTTGATGTACAAATTATTTCATTACCCCATTAATAAGCATAATACCCAATCCATATTTCTTCTGATCCTCTCTCTCCCCCCACCTCCCTCCCTCAAGTAGGCCTTGGTGTCTGTGGTTCCCTCTTTGTGGACATGTGTTCTCATTATAAGTGAGAACATGCAGTATTCAGTTTTCTGTTCCTATGTTATTAGGTTAGTGCAAAAATAATTGTGGTTTTTGCCATTTACTTTTTTATGGCAAAAACTACAATTACTTTGCAACAACCTAATAGTTTGCTTAAGATAATGGCCCTCAGCTCCATCCACGTTACTACAAAGGACATGATCTCATTGTTTTTTATGGCTGCATAGTATTCCATAGTGTATGTACCACATTTTCTTTATCTAGTTTACAATTGATGGGCATTTATGTTGATTCCATGTCTTTGCTATTGTAAATAGTGCTGCAATGAACATACACATGCATATGTCTTTATGATAGAGTGATTTATATACTTTTGGGTATATATCCCGCAATCCCATTCTGTTTCAAGTTCTTTGAGTCATCTCCACACTGCTTTCTAAATTGGCTCAACTAATTTACAGTCCCATCAGCAGTGTGTAAGTGTTCCCTTTTCTCCACAGCCTTGCCAATATGCTATTTATTGCCTTTCTAATAATAGCCAATGAATGGTCTTTTCAAAAAATGGATATACAGTTGCTGTGACAACTGGATACACATATGCAAATTAATGAATTTTGACCCCTATCCTACCTAAAGATTCATCAAAGACATAAATTTAAGAGCTAAAACTATAAAAGTCATAAAAGACGTAGGCATAAATTTTTTGACATTGAATTAAGCAATGATTTCCTAGAAGTGACATCAAAAGCATGAACAACCAAAGAAAAAATAGATAACTGGCACTTCTTTAAAGCTTTAAGTTTGTATACGCCAAATGATACTGTAAAGAAAGTATTTTTAAAAACAGTCCACGATAAAAGAGAAAATATTGATAAATTATATATTTGATAAGAAACTAGTATTCACCATATATCACGAGCACTTATAAACCAGCATTACAAAGATAACCCAATTTTAAAATGGGCAAAATATTTGAATAGATATTTCTCCAAAGATATGTGAATAGCCAGTTGATACATGAACAGATGTTCAGAATTATTTAAAAGGTGCAAATCAAAGCCACAATAGACACCACTTCACATTTTCTAAATTGACAACATTTTAAAATAGAAAACAAGTGTTGGCAAGGATCTTAAGAAATCTGGAAACTTCATATCTTTCTGGTGAGACAGAAAATTGTGTAGTCACCTAGTAAAATGGTTTGCCAGTTTCTCAAAAAGTTAAATATAGAATCACTATATGACCCAGAAATTCTACTCTTAGGAAGATAGCCAAGATCATTAAAACCATATGTCTACACAAAAACTTGTATATGAATGTTTATGAAAACATTACTCACAATAGGTAAAAAGTGAAAAACTCAAATGTCCATCAACTGATGAACAAATATAGTATATCCATATTATTCAACCGTAAGAAGAAATTAAGTACTGATTAATAAAACAAGACAGAAACAAAATGGAATGTTCAAATAGGAAAATACATAGAAACAGAAAGTAGTTGCCAGCAGCTGAGAAAAGGAGGAAATTGGGAGTGACTGCTAAGAGTATGGGTTTCTTTTAGTGATGATGAAAATATTCTGAAACTATATGGTCACAATGGTTGCACAACTTTTGAATTCTCTAAAAACAAATGAATGTGTACTTTAAACAGGTGAATTTCATAGTATGTGAATTATATTTCAAAAATAATCAAGATAATTTTTAAATAACCTACAGCTAACTATCATATGATGCTTATAAAAATATGTGAGTTATAAAAAAATTAAGTCATAGAAGGCTACAAATGTTTCCTTTTTTGTAAAAATTAAACATAGAAAATCTAAATGGCAAATAATAATAAAATTTAGCAATCTGTTTACTCATGGGGGTAGCATAAAGGTATATGCAACGCTAACGGTAATGTTTTTATTATTAAATATGGTAGATGCATACATGTTAATTTTATAAGAATGCTTCTTGCCCAACATACATGCTTTTATATGCCTCAAATATTATATAATAAGAACATTTAAGTGATTAACTTTTCAATTTTATGTGGCCAGGGAAGTGATAGCGTCCCTAATTAAAACAGTGGGCTTAAAGCAGATGACATGTCATGTTATGACACGGGTCAGCCTTTCTCTAGTCAATCTGCCCCATCGTTCTTCCTCTAATGATTACTCCTCCTGAGTCACTCATCTGTTGATGATCTGCCAACTGAATCAGGAGTTGGGCTTTTTATAGATCTGGAGCATCAAAGTGAGTCATCTACTCACTGCTGGCACAGTTCATTTCAAAATCATCTTCCACCTCCTCAGCTAAAATTAATCTGCCTATTATTTTATCTAAGCCAACGTCATTATTCTCCTATAGCTAAAATTTAAATCATAGTATCCTGTGATTAATTTAACTTAAATCATGACATCCTGCAATTCCCTGGTTGAACAGAAGCATTTCAGTGCTTTATGAAAAAGTGATTTACTGGACTAGAGCAACAACACTGTTCACTTTAATAGTCAAATTGAACTTTCTTTTTAGTTCAGCATATGACAGTCATCTTGAAAGCTTCCTTTTGATTCTAGAAGCTTCCTTTTATGTCTTTATCATAAGGGAAATACTACGCTAGTAGAAGAGGCAGTAGTAACTCTTCGAGGTTTATAAGGAGAGCAAAGGAAGGTTAAAGAAAGGAGGTGAGAAGTGAACGTTCTGATTTCCAGCCATGGATTCCGAAGTCAAGAGTGGAATTATATATACAGAAATGAGACGTTGGCTGTGTGAGATTGCAGAACTTCTTTCTAACAAATGAATCGCTAAACTGGCAAAAATTACCAAAAATACAACTATTTAATAATGTCTCTGGAAATTGAGCTAAGAATAGGCAATAAATTGATAATATTTATTCTTTTAAAAAATCTGCAGAATTTCAGTAAGAATAGTGGTATTCTGTGGCATTTGAGCCAGAAACTGCTCTCATTACCACCCCCAACTTTAATTCACTGTTGCAGGTTTACTCTAGGTGGGCAAGGCCAAGAAGAGAGTGGCTTTTTTCACCCTTCTCCCTCCATCATCTCTCAGTTATAGGGCAATGGTTTAACTCTGGGAGAAGCAGATAAGGCAGATAAAAAGAGATCATAGTGGTAAACAATTTAAACAATTAGAGAAGTAATTGGATACTGGTAGCAGCAAACAAAACAACAGAACTGCCAGAATTTTAACAAGAACATGAGGTAAAAAGACAGCCCCAAAAGATCCTAATAAGATCATACCCATCCCTAGTGGCACGCGCACACACACACACACACACACACACGCACACATGCACACACACACACTGAAGCAATTGCAGAACTGTTAATCCCTGGCTAACAGCAGTGTAGATTTGAAATCTTCCTGAACTGGGTAGAAGTCTTACTGTTTCAGAAGGCTTAATCACAATCCCTAACCCATCACTCACTGGTTGAAGACAAACACATACTGACCTAGGAGCAAGTTCTAGAATTCGAAGCTTAAAAATTGTTTAAAGAACAGCAACAATACAAAGTCCTGAGTACTAACATCAGAGGTTGTATACTTTGCAGGAAATAGACTTTATAAATTAGTTTGAGCAATTCACTAAACAAATAAACACAACTAACCAACAATAACAAGCCCCAGGGTGAAAGTCTGAAATGACTGTACTACATTATATAAAATATCCAATTTTTAGGAATAAATTTTAAGACATGCAAAGAAATAGGAAAGTGTGATCCTTATTGAAGAAAAAATGATCAAGCAATAGATAACACTTTTGAAAGATCCTATATGTTGGACATTTTAGACAAAGATTTAAAGAAGTTACTATATGTGCAAAGAACTAGGGGAAACCAAATATAAAATATTTAAGGAAAAATAGAATTCAAATATAGAACACTAATAGGCATTTAGAAATTATTAAAAAAAAGAACCAAATTGAAATTTTTGGAGTTGAAATCTGTAACAGCTGAAATGAAAAATTCACATGGGAAATTCTACAATAGCTTTGACCTACAAGAAGAAAAAGAATCAGAGAACATCAATAAAAATCAATAGAGATTTAATGTGAGGAAAATAAATTTTAAAAGAATGAAATTAATAGTGCCTCAGAGAATTAAGAGCAGCAGCATCTATGTAAATGAGAGTAACAGAAGAAGAGGGCAATGAGGCAGGAAAAAAACAGTCAAAGAATAATGCCTGAAACTCTCCAAATATGATGAAAAATATTAATCTACACATTGAAGATCAATGAGCTCTAAGTAGAATATATACACATAAAACTACACCTAGACAAGTAATAGTCAAAATGTTAACAACAAAGACAACAAGAAAATCTTGAAAGTACCAAGAACAAGGTGACTCATCATAAACAACAGAACCAAAAATTCAACAGTTGACTTCTCGTGATAAATAACGGATATTTCACATAAGAAATAATGAAGGCCAGGGTAATGGGAGGGCATATTCAAAAGAAAGAAATTAAGATTCTCATAGCCAGTGGAACTATTTTTCAAAAATGAAGATGAAGTAAAAATATTCTCAAAAGACAATTTAGAATTTGTTGCTGGGAGGGCTATATAGAAAATTGACTTATGGGGTTTATAACACATAGAAATATATCTTACAATAATAACAACACGAAGAGGGGGCAGGCAAATAAGCTAAAGGGGATTAAGAAAGTGATACAAGACAATAACCCAAAACTACATCTGTCAGTAAGAATGTAGAGAAATTGGAACTCTCTTACATTGCTTGTGAAGGTATAAAATAGAACAAGCTTTTTGAAAAACTGTTCGACAGTGATTATAAAGTTAAACATACACTTAACATACAACTCAAAAGTTCTACTTCTGTGTATTTACTTAAGATCAATGACTACGGGCCGGGCGCGATGGCTCACGCCTGTAATCCAAGCACTTTGGAGGCCAAGGTGGGCGGATCACCTGAGGTCAGGAGTTCAAGACCAGCCTGACCAACATGGTGAAACCCCGTCTTAAAATAAATAAATAAATAAATAAATAATTTAACAAAAAGATCAATGAATACATATTTTCATATCAAGATGTGAACATGGCTGACGTGGTGGCTCATGCTTGTAATCCCAGCGCTTTGGGAGGCCGAGGCAGGCACATCGCTTGACCTCAGGAGTTCGAGACCAGCCTGAGCAATATAATGAAACAGCATCTCTGCCAAAAATACTAAAAGCTAGCGGGGCATGGTGGCACACACCTGTGGTCCAAGCTACTCAGGAGGCTGAAGTGGGAGGATCACTTGAGCCTGGGAGGCAGAGGTTGCAGTGAACTGAGATCATGCCACTGCACTCTAACCTGAGTGACAGAGTGACAGTTCTCCAAGGAACTCACCTTGTCTCAAAGAAAAAAAAAAAAAAGAAAGATGTGAACATCAGTTAGTGTTCCTAGGAACTCACCTTGTCTCAAAGAAAAAAAAAAAAGATGTGAACATCAGTTAGTGTTCCTAGAGGTTTTTTTCATAATAGCCAAAATCTGGAAACAAACCAATGTTCATTAGCTGATGAATGGGTAAACAAAATGTGTTATAGCTATACAAGAGTACCACTCAGCAATAAAAATAATGAGCTGACAATATACACAAGATAGATAAATATCCTTATTTTTGGATTCCATTTGTTTGTAATTCTAAAAAGGCAAAATGAATCTGTAGCAACAGAAAGCAGATCTGACCGGGACTTGTAATGTTAAAAGGGTTTACTGCAAAGGAGCAAAAAGGAAGTTATAGACTACAGAAAATGCTTTATATCTTGATTCTGGGGTAGTTAGACTGTCCTGGCAAGATCTGAAATTTTCACTGATAACAGTTCAAACCACAAAGTTGCTGGTAGTCTATAATTTTAAAGACTGAAGTTTCTTAGTAAGTGGCCAAAGTAAGAGATTGTTAGGACACTTTACAGTTGCAGTGTGTTCTTAGGAGATATTGAATCAGTAGTTGGAAAAGTTTTCTCAAAGTAAGCATCAGGACTTGAGGATTTTACAGAAAAGTCCCAACCAGACTTAAAAAAGTATGCTGACTGATGCATCCCCATGTACAACTCTTCCAGAAAGATGAAAAGAGAGCATCCCACTATTCATTGCATAAAACTGGTATAACATTAATACCATTGCCACTTGGAAATGGCCCTTGTTTCTTATGAATTTGAAAAGAAAGTAGAAGGCATATGTTTAAATCTATCCAGGGTGGGGAGGCCCTCAGCACTGGCTATCACTATTTTACTAACAGAAACTGAGGCACAAAGAAGTAACTTTTCATAGGTCACATAGCTAACAGTCACAAAGTTAGGATTTTGAGCCAAACATTCTGGTTCTAGAAATTTATGTTCATATTTATTGCTGAATACTCAACATCTAGCAAAGTTTGTTTGTTGTAGATTCTCAGTAAGTGATAGGTTAAATTGCTGATGTGAGATTCATATTTGGGTTAGTCAGTCTCTCTTAATCATCAATAGTGAGATATCTTGAATATACTGATCTATAAAAATTTTAAAGTCTCCCTTGTCTTCCTAGTATTATATACTAAATTTATATTACGTATAACATTACTTTGTACATTTATATTCTAAAATATTAAGCCTTTTTTGTTAATGAAATTGAAATTTGTTATATAATAATGAAAACGC
Source organism: Cacajao melanocephalus (assembly GCA_963573385.1). Lineage (NCBI taxonomy): Eukaryota > Metazoa > Chordata > Mammalia > Primates > Pitheciidae > Cacajao > Cacajao melanocephalus. The sequence continues at coordinate 20,389 of CAUYLG010062012.1, forward strand.
TTTAAGAAATATAACAATGAGGCTGCATGTGGTGGCTTATGCCTGCAATCCCAGCACTTGGGAGGTCAAGGTGGGCAGATCACTTGAGGTCAGGAGTTCTGGCCAACATGATGAAATCCCATCTCTATTAAAAATCCATAAATTAACCAGGCATAGTGGCACACGCCAGTATTCCCAGTTACTCAGGAGGTGAGGCACGAGAATTGCTTGAACCTGGGAAGTTGAGGTTGCAGTGAGCCAAGATTATGCCACTGTACTCCAGCCTGGGGGGCAGAGTGAGACCCTGTCTCAAAAAGAGGAAGGGAGAGAAGAGGAGGGGAAGGGAGGGGAGGGGAAGGGAGAATAACAATATATTTACCATTCCTTTTCAATGTAAAAGCATTCACAATATTTTCCCTTTGTCATATGTACTGAGAAAAAATTCTTAAAGGAATTTGATATATTTTTATTTTGTCAAGATTATCTTTAAGCCAAATCTAGTTGCTTAGGACTGCCAAAAAGCACTATAAATATAGCCTTAAAAAGTCTTTTTAGAATGATGTTGATTACCTACTGACCAAATAAGCCTTCAAATTAAATGTATTTTTTTTATTCAAAGAAGAGTAGTGTGGGCTACCCTTAATACTATTTTGAGTTTTCTTGTAAGCTACTAATTCCAAGAACACTTTGGAACTTCTAACTTTCTTCTTCTTTGCTTGCCCCTGAACAAACATATTGAGACTACTTAGAGTAGAAACCATTAAGACAGGTGTTCTTTATTATAGATATGACCATAGTGGCCAAGCCTGACATTTTACCCGCTATTCACAGAATAACCCTAGGGTTAGGATCTTGAACCATTTTTACAGTGCTAGTATTGTGCATTTCTAGAAGTTTGTAGTCCTGTAATGTCTTATTCACATTTCCTGCTTTAGGGCAGCTAGTCTTAAAGGGATGAGAGAGGCAAAAGACACAAATATTTACTCAACTAGAGAGGAAATTAAAAAGCTAAATAAAGAAAATAAAAACCCAAATATATCAATTTAACTAGTAATCAAATTGAAAGAATGAGATACCATTTTGTAAGTAATTTGCAAAGATTTTAAATAACAGTGTTTTTAAGGAGGTAGACTGGAGTTAGAATGCAGGCTCCAGAGCCTCATTGCCTTTGAATTCTGGACACATCACCTATCAGCTGTTACTTAAAGTCTTGATTTTAAGTCTTTAAATCTTGTACCTTGGCTTTCCCATCTTTTAAATGGTGCTAGCGTCTGGCTCATAAGTTTGTTGTGAGGATTGAACAAATCAGTATTTTTAAACACATTTATAATATTAAGTGACATATTAAGAGCTCAATAAACGTTAGCTATTGGTATAAGTAGAGATTCCTATAGATTGGCAATGTTTTCTAAAAGGCAATTTGCTCCACATCTATCAAGAATATAAAAAGTGTTTAAATTTTTTTATCCAGGAATTCCTCTTCTAGGGAAGCTAACTAAACAAAATAACTAATTCAAAGATTTAGGTACAATAATGTTTATTAAAGCAAGAGTTTTGACAAACTGGAAACAATTTGAATCTCTAACATTTGGAACCAAATTAATAAAATTATGTCATTAATAATCATGGGTTATTTTAAAGGCCATACCTAAAATACTTAGGATGGAACGTCTACTACTGGATAAGAGAAAATAATAATGACCTAAATTTCCATTACACCTTAAATAACTAGAAAACTAAATATATGAAAAAATATGTTTCAGATATCGGGTAATAGGCAGATTGGGGTTGTGATTCCTGAGAAGATGGAAACAAATTGGGTGAACCCTACAGTTTCTCCAGTTTGCTGCCTAAGAGCAAGTTCCAGGCCACAGTACACTGAAGAGTGTAAAAGAACCTTATAGTTTTGCCAAACTAAAGAGAAAGAATGTTAGTGTTTCTAGAAGGCAAGATGGCTAAGATGTGTGTGCCTGAGTATCAGAAAAGCAGCAGCTGCACATACAGAGCCCTTAAGATCTGAAGCAGAATCTAGGAAAGTCTTTGGCTTAAGATTAATCTGTGCATGTATAAGAAAATGCTTCCTAAGCCCAGAGAAATAACCACTGGAAAGGAATAGGCATAACAGTTTCTAAAACTTATGCAGGACTGAACAATTTTTGGCCCTTAGTAAGTCAGAATGGAAAGACATCAAAATCCATAGGGCATGGGTATAGTCATCAAAATATATTGCCATCTGGGTGAGAATAAATTATTACCAGATTGAAGACATCATTCGATCTTTCTTAACAAAGCTTAAAGGCTTCAAAAGGATTTAACTAAATCCCAGCAACTGAACTGCAAACCATAACAAAAATCTAACAATGTATAAAGTAATGTAACAAAATTGAACATAATGTAAAAGTCTAGTGTCAAAAAATTATTAAGCATTCAAAAACAGCAAGAAAGCCTGGGCGCAGTGGTTCATGCCTGAAATCCCAGCACTTTGGGAGGCCAAGGAGGCCGGATCATGAGGTCAGGAGATCGAGAACATCCTGGCCAACATGGTGAAACCCTGTCTTTACTAAAAATATAAAAATTAGCTGGGCATGGTGGTGAGCAGCTGTAATACAAGCTACTCGGGAGAATTACTTGAACCCGGGAAATGGAGGTTGCAGTGAGCCAAGATCCTGCCACTGTACTCCAGACTGGCAACAGAGTGAGACTCCATCTCAAAAACAAAAAATCATTTGATGATACAAAACTCACTGGTAACAGTAAGTACAAAAATAGATAATATTATAATACTATAATTATGATGTGTATGCCATTCATATCTAGAGTAGGAAGACTAAAAGAGGAACCTATCAAAAATAATAACTACACACTTTGGGAGGCTGAGGCAGGCAGATCACGAGGTCAAGAGATCGAGACCATCCTTGCCAACCTGATGAAACCCCATCTCTACTAAAAATACAAAAAAATTAGCTGGGCATGGTGGCACATGCCTGTAGTCCCAGCTACTCGGGAGGCTGAGGCAGGAGAATTGCTTGAACCCGGGAGCTGGAGGTTGCAGTGAGCTGAGGTCGTGCCACTGCACTACAGCCTGGCGCCTGGTGATGGAGTGAGACTCTGTCTAAAAAAAAAAATAATAATATCTACAACAACTTTAAGACAGAAAGAGTATTAAGATATAAACACAAACAACAAAAGTTAAAAATGGCAGAAAGTAGTTAACATGTAGAGTTTTTGTTGGTTCTCTTTGCCTGTTTTGGCAATCAGAGTACAGTTATCAATAGTTTAAGATAATGTGTTATAAGATGTTATTTGCAAGCTTCTTTGTAATCTCAAGCAAGAAAGCCTACAACAAATACACAAAACTATAAAGAAAGAAATTAAAACATACCACCACGGAAAATCACTTTCACAAGAGAAAGAAGGAAATTAAGGAATGAAAGAATGAAATGAAGGAAGGAAGGAAGGAAGGAAAGGGAGGAAACAAAGGAAAGGAAGGAAAGGGAGGGAAGGGAAAGGAAGGGAGGAAGGAAGGAAAGAAGAAAGAAAGGAGGGAAGGACAGAAGAAAGGAAAGAAGGAAGAAAGGAGGAAGGAAAGAAGGAAACAAAGGAAGGAAGAAAATAAAGGAAGGAAGGAAGGAAGGAAACAGAGGAAGGAAGGAAGGAAACAGAGGAAGGAAGGAAACAGGAAGGAAGGAAATGGAGGAAGGAAGGAAGGACATGGAGGGAGGAAGGAAGTAAATGGAGGAAGGAAGGAAACAAAGGAAGAAAATGAAGAAAGAAAATGAATGAAATGAAGGAAGGAAACAAAATGGCGAAAGGAAGGAAATAAATGAAATGAAGGAAGGAAGAAAATGAATGAAATGAAGGAAGGAAGAAAAAGAATGAAATGAAGGAAGAAAGGAAACAAATGAACCAAAGGAAGGAAGGAAATGAAGAAAATGAAAGGAGGAAGAAAATGAACAAAATGAAAGAAGGAAATGAATGAAATGAAGAAAGAAGGGGAAGGAAGGAAGAAAGGAAGGAAATGAAGGCAGAAACAAAGGAAGAAAAGAAGAAAGGAAGGACATGAAGGAAGGAAGGAAGGAAAAGAAGGAAGAAAGGGAAAGGAAGGAAACAGGAAAAAAGGAAATGAAGGAAAGAAACAAAGGAAAATAAAAAAGAAAGGAAAATAACAAAGGAAGGAAGGAAACACAAGAATGAAGGAAAGGAAGAAAAAAAATGAAGAAAGGAAACAAATGAATGAAGGGAAGAAGGAAAGATCAAAAAACAACCAGAAAAGAAATAACCATATAGAAGAAATAAATCCTATTTATCAATAACGACATTAAATGTAAATGGACTAAACTTTTCCATCTAAAGGCATAGAGTGGCTGAATGGATTAAGAAAATAAAACCCAATAATTTGTTGTCTACAAGAAAGAAACACTCTTCACTTATGAAGACACACACAGACTGAAAATTTATAAATGGAAAAAGATATTACATGGAAATGAAAACCAAGAAATGGCAAGAGTAGCCATACTTATTAGATAAAATAGGTTCCAGCAAAAAAAGCATAAAAAGAGACAAAGAAAGTCATTACACAACGATAAAAGGATCAATTTAGAAAGAGGATATAGCAATTATAAATATATATGCACCCAACATTAGAGTACCCAGAGAGATAAAGGTAATAGTAATAGAACTACAAAGATAGACTCCAATATAATAGTTGGCAATTTTAACAACCCACTTTCAACACTGAACAAATCATCCAGACAGAAGTATTAACATGGAGACATCAGACCTTATCTGTGCTATAGACCAAATGAACCTAATACATATTTACAGAACATTTCATTGAATGATTGCAAAAAACACATTTTTCTCAGCACATGGATCATTCTAAGAATAGACCAGATGTTAGGTCATAAAATATGTCTTTAAAAGTTCAGGATATTTTTAGTCATATCAAGTATCTCCTTTGATCACAATGGAACAAAACTAAAAATCAATAATGAGAGGAACTTGAAAGCTATAAAAACACACGGAAATTAAATGATATGCTCCTGAATGACCAGGGGGTCAATGATGAAATTTAAAAATAAATTTAAAAACTCCTTGAAACAAATAAAAATGAAAACACAACATACCAAAGCCCAAGGGATACAGAAAAAGCAGTGTTAAGTTTGTAGCAACAGGTGCCTACATGAAACATAGAATAATTTCAAATAAACCTCTTAACAATGTATCTTAAAAAACTAGGAAGGAAAGAGAACCAAACCCAAAATTAGTACAAGAAAAGAAATAAAGATCAGAGCAGAAATAAATGAAATTGAAATGAATAAAAGGTACAAAAAATAAAATGTAAAGTGTTTAAGATAAGCAAAAGTGACAATCTTTAGCCAGTCTAAGAAGAAAATGAAAGAAACCCATAATAAAATCAGATTACAAGAGACATTACAATTGATAGTGCAGAAATTCAAAGGATTCCTATATACCAATAAATTGGAAAGTTTATAAGAAATTGATAAATTCCTAGACACCTACAACCTACCAAAATTGAACCATGAAGAAATCCAAAACCTGAATCGACCAATAACAAGTAACAAGATAAAATCTGTAATAAAAAGTCTTCTAGTAAAGAAAAGCCAGGGTCCCAATGTCTTCACTATGAAACTCTACTAAATATTTAAGGAAGAACTAATACCAGTCCTACCCAAACTATTCCCAAACATACAGGAGGGAATACTTCCAAACTCATTCTACAAACCCAGTGTTATCCTGATAGCAATATAAGACAAAGACATGTCAAAAAAAAAAAAAGAAAGAAAGAAAGAAAAGAAAACTACAGGCCAGTAGCCTTGATATGTATTGATGCAAAAATCCTCAACCTAATACTAGCAAACTATATTCGACAATATGTTAAAAAGTTCATTCATCATGACAAGTGGGGTTTATCCCTGGGATGTCAGAATGGTTCAACATATGCAAAATCAACGTGATACATCATACGAACAAAAGGAAAGATAAAAACCACATTATTTCAATTGATGCTGAAAAAGCATTTGATAAAACTCAATATCCTTTCATGATAAAGAACCCTCAAAAAACAGAATAGAATTAACACACCACAACACAATAAAGTCCATATATGATAGACCCACAGCTAGTATACTGAATGGGTAAAGCTGAAAGCCTTTTTTCTAATGTCTGGGACAAGACATAAATGTCCATTTTTACCACAGTTATAAAATACAGTATTGAAAATCTAACCTAGAGAAATCAGACAAGAGAAAGAAATAAAAGGCATCCAAATTAGAAAGGAAGAAGTTAAATTATCCTTGTTTGTACATGATAGCATCTTGTATTTGGAAAAAACTAAAGACTGCATCAAAAAAAAAATACTTATTAGAATTATTTTTTCAAAAGTTCAGTAAAGTTGCAGGATAAAAAATTTACATAAAAATTAGTAGCATTTCTATATGCCAACGGTGAACAGTGTGAAAAAGAAATCAAGAAAGTAATCTTACAGTAGCTACAAATAAAATAAAATACCTAGGAATAAACTTAACCAAAGAACTGAAAACTAAACAATGAAAACAACAATATGCCAATACCATGCTCTTTTAAAAGAGCATGGTATTGGCATAAAAACAGACACACAGACTAATAGACCAGAATAGAGAACTCAGAAATAAATGTGTACATCTACAGTAAACTCAGGTTCAACAAAAGTGTCAGGAACATACATTGAGGAAAAGACAGTCTCTTCAACAAAGAGTGCTGTGAAAACCAGATATCTATATACCAAAGAAAGAAACTAGATCTCTATCTCTCATCACATGCAAAAATCAAATCAAAATGGATTAGAGACTTAAATCTAATATCTTAAACTATGAAACTACTGAAGAACAACATGATGGAAATTCTCCAGGACATTGGTCTGGTTAAAGATTTTTAAAATACTACCCCAAAAGCACAGGCAGCCAAAGCAAAAATGGACAAATGGAATCACATCAAGTTAAAAAGCTTCTGCATAGCAAAGAAAAAACAAAGTGAAGAGACAATCCATAGAACGGGAAAAAATATTTGCCAACTATCCATCTGATGAAGGACTAATAACCAGAGCGTAAACAACAGTTCAAATAACTCTATAGAAAAAAAACCTAATAATTTGATTTTTAAAACAGGCAGAAGATATGAGTAGAATTTTTTTCTAAAGAAGACAATGTGGCAAACAAGTATATGAAAAGATAACTCAACATCACGGATCAGAGAAATGCAAATCAAGACTACAGTGAGCTATCATCTTACCCCATTAAAAATGGCTTTTATTCAAAGACTGGCAATAACAAATGCTGGTGAGGGATGTGGAGAAAAGCGAATTCTGATACACTGTTGGTGGGAATGCAAATTATTATAGCCACTATGGAAAACACCATAGAAGTTCCTCAAAAAATTGAGAATAGAACTGCCATATGATTCAGGAATCTCAGTGCTAGGTGGATACCCACAAGAAAGGAAATCAGTACCTGAAAGAGACATCTGTACTTCCATGTTCACTGCAGCACTATGCATAATAGCCAAGATTTGAAAGCAACTTAGTATCCATCAATAGATGAATGGATAAACAAAGTATAGTACATATACACAATGGAGTACTATTCAGCCATAAAAAATGAATGAGATACTGTCATTTGCAACAACATGGATGGAACTTGAGGCCATTACTTTAAGTGAAATAAGCCAGTCACAGAAAGACAAACTGCATGTTCTCACTCCATGATGGAAGCTAAAAATTCAAACAATTGTACTCATGGAGATAAAAAGTAGAATGATGGTTACCAGGGGTTTGGAAGGGTATTGGAGAAAGGGGCCAAAATGGAGTGGTTAACATGTATAAAAACATATGTAGATACAATGAAAAAGATCTAGTATTTGATAGCACAACAGGGTGACTATAGTCAGAAATAATTTGCTGTACATTTTAGAATAAGTGAGGAAGTACATTGGAATGTTTCTAACACAAAGAAATGATGAATGCTTGAGGTGGCAGGTACCCGATTTACCCTGATGTGATTAATACATATTGTATGTGTATCAAAATATCTTACATAGCCCCTAAATATATACATCTACTATGTACCTATAAAAATTAAAAATTTTCTTAAAGGAACAACTAGACACTTTGGGAGGCCAAGGTGGGCAGATTATGAGGTCAGGAGTTCAAGACCAGCCTGGCCATGATGGTGAAACCCTGTCTCTACTAAAAAGAAAAAAAAAAAAGCCAGATGTGGTTGCACACACCTGAAGTCCCAACTACTCGGGAGGCTGAGCCAAGAGAATTGCTTGAACCCAGGAGGCAGAGGTTGCAGTGAGCCTCAATTGTGCCACTGCACTTCAGCCTGGGTGACAGAGCAAGACTCCATCTCAAAAAAAAAAAGAAAAAAAAAAGAGAGACAACTGGAATATCGTATCAACTACATGTAATGTCTGTGTATTGTATGACTCCTGATTTGAACAAGTTTATCATAAGAAAATAAAACAATCAGAGTAATAGGAATGCTGATTGAATATTTGAGGAGAATGAAGAATTATTGTTAATGCTTTTTCATGTGGGAATAAGGTAGTATGCTTGCGTTAAAGAAAATAAATAGTCCCCATGCTTTAGAAATACTTGTGTGTGTATTCAGCAGAGAGAATATGTGTATGTTGGGAAGTGGGGTGTAGACTGAGTGAGAGTATCAATGAAACAAGATTAGCCGTAAGTTGGCAATTGTTGAAAGTGGATGATGGATATGAGGATATTCATTATATTAGTCTGTTTTCATTCATGCTTGAAATTTTTCATAACTAAACATATTAAAATAATTGAATTTATAAAATCAAAGAGTGAAATGAGATAAAGAGGAAACGAATTTAATATTCAATGGCATAAAATTTCAATCAAGCAAGATTAAAAAGTTTGAGAGATTTGCTGTACAATATTGACTATAATCAATAATATTGATCATAGGTGTATTTATTATACACTTAGACATTTATTAAGAGGGTAGATCTCATGTTAACCGTTCTCACCACAATATGTTGTGTGTGTGTGTGTGTGTGTGTGTGTGTGTGTATAAAATACTGTACCTAGAAAAATGTGTTTTAAAATTGAAGGCAAAATGAATGCTTTAGAGAAAAACAAAAGAAAATAAAATTTATGGCTAAGAGCCCTACACTACATAAAATATTTAAGAAAGTTTTTTTCCCCACCAGAGAGAAAGTGGTAACAAATGAAAAGTTGCGTGAGCATGAAGAAACGAATAGTTCCAGAAATAATGTTAATGTGGGTAAATATTTTAAAAGAAAACATTTACTTTTTTTAATATTCTCTTTAAAGGATATTTGACATATGTCACAAATGTGTGCAATATGCCATATATCACAAGCCCACAGTTAATATCATACTCAATGGTAAAACGTTAAAAGCTTTACCTCCAAAATCAGGAACATGACAGGGATACCCAATATCCACTTCTAGGGAGTCCTAGCCAGAGCAATTTGTCAAGAAATAAAAGGCATCCAAATTGGAAAGGAAGAAGTAAAACTGTTTGCAGATTACATGATTTTATACATATCTGTAGAAACTCTACCAGAAAATTCTTAGAATGACAAATTTAATAAAATTTCAGGATACAAAATCAACATATAAAAATCTATAGTGTTTCTATACATTAACAACTAATTATCAAAAATATAAATTAAAAAATTAATCTCATCTACAATAGCATCAAAAACAATAAAATCCTTAGGTATAAATCTACTCTAGGAGGTGAAAGATCTATGCAATGAAAACCATAAAATGTTAAGGAAAGAAATTGAATAGGACACGAGTAAATGGAAAAATACTACATGTTCATGGGTCAGAATTACTGTCAATCTCGCTATACCATGCAAAGCAACCAATAACTTCAATGCAATCTCTATAAAATTTCAATGACAATTTTACAGAAATAGAAAAACCATTCTAAAATTTGTGTAGAGCCAGCAAAGACCACAAATATCTAAAGCAATCTTGAGCAAGGAGACCATAACTGGAGGCATCTCACTTTCTGATTTCAATTTATATTAAAAAGCTATAGTAATCAGTATAGTGTAAAGCTATAGGATATTACTGGCATAAAAACAGATACATAGATAAATGGAGCAGTATAGCAAACAAGAAACAAACCCACGTGTACATGAGAAACTAATCTCAAATAACAGCCCCAAGAATATACAATAAATTTCTTCAACAAATGATATTCAGAAAACTGAATATCTGCATGCAAAAAAAGAAGGAAATTGATCCTTATCTTACACTGTTCCCCCAAAATCAACTGAAAATGTGTTAAAGATTTAAACAGAAAACTTCAAACTGTAAAACTACTAGAAGAAAACAGAGGGAAAGTTCTATGGCATTGGTTTTGGCAAAATAAACTTGATATGATAACAAAACACAAGCAACTGAAGTAAAAACTAAACAGGTGGTACTACAGCAAGCTACAAGTTTCTACACAGTCAAAGGAGCAATCCACAAAATGGAAAGGTAACATTCAGATTTGGAGAAAATATCTGTACACTATATCTGATAAAAGGTTAATGTTAAAAATAAGTAAGGAACTAATACAACTCAATAGATTTAAAAATCTGACTAAAAATGAGCAAAGAACCTGAACAGACATTTTTCTAAGGAATACTCACAAGTTAAAGATAGAATTACCATATCATCCAGCAAGCCCATTTCTGGGTGTGTATATATATATATATATATATATATATATATATATATTACATTGTTCACCTTGAATATATAATATTTCATTTGTCAATTCTATCTCAATAGAGCCAAAAATGATAATTGGCAATTTAAAACAAGAATAATTACAATATAGTGTGGGACTTACAGCATATGTAGAAGCAAAATGTGGCAACAACAGGAAAAAGGATTTCAGGTGGGATATTGAAGCATATTGTTGTAAGGTACTTATATTAAATATGATGTGATTTACTATTATTTAAAGGAGATTGTGACAAAATGAAAACATATGTTGTAGACCTTGGAAGAGTTTCTTAAAGTATGATTTAAGATAAAAAGCTGATAGTACAAATAAATAAGAATCATAAAATACTCAATTTATTCAAAATGAGAAACAAAGAAAGAGAAAAATAGAATAGAAATGAATTAGTAAAATGATAGATTTCAAGATAACCATGTTGATAATTACATCAAATGTAAATGATATAGTCTCTTCAATTGTTGCTGGATAAAAAGATGACACAATTATATGCTGTCTTTGAGAGATCACCTTGAACATAGGATGTGGATTGAAATTAAAATAATGTACAAAAGTCTTATAAAACAGTAATTTTTAAAAAGTCACAGTGCCTATATTAATCCAGACAAAATAGACTACAGCATATAGTCCAGTGACTAATGGGATAAAGATGACGCAATTATCTTAAATGTGCTTGTACATAACAAGACAGTTCCAAAATATGTAATAGAAAAAATGATAGAAAGGAAAGAGAAAAGAAACAACCTAATATTATATTGGGAGATTAATGTTTGTCTTTCATTAATTGCTAGAAAAGGTGGACAGAAAATCAGTAGAGATGTAGACAACATAAATAGTACAATCAACCCAATTATTGTAATAGACACTTAAAAGAACACTCAACCCAAAAAGAGCAAAATATACATTATTTTCAAGTACACATAGAACATTCATGAATATAGACAGTATTGTGGGTCTTGAACTATATTTTTACTAATTTTGAGAGAATTGAATTCATTAAAAGAAAATGTCCTCTTACCAGAATATTAAAGTAGAAATAAATAGAATAAAGAAAACCTGCCAAGATTTAGAAATTAAATTATATTATTTTAAAAAATATATGGAGTGAAGAAAAAATTAAAAGTTAGAAAATATTTTAACTGAATGATAATAAAAGCATATATCAAATTTGTGTTAGTAATAGAAATCTATAGCATCAAATGCTTATATAGAAAAGAAGAAAAGTTTCAAATCAATGATCTAAGCTTCAACTATGAGAAACTATAGAAGAGCAGCAAATCAAACCCAGAATAAGATTAAAGGAAGAAATAAAAATGAAAGATATCAGTGAACAACAAATAAAAATCAGGAAAACAGTTGAGAAAAACCAATGTAAATAAAAGCTGGTTCCAGGAGGTTAATAAAATTAATCTAGCCACGCTGATAAGGAAAAATAATCAGAATGAATGAGGGGATACTGTTCCTGATACTACAGATAAAAAGGGACTATTTTGAAGAATTTTATGACAATAAATTTAACAATATAAATAGAATGAACAAATTCTTAAAAAATACAACTACCAAAGCTCACTAAAAAGAAATAGTTAATCTGAATAGTTTTAGCGTATTTTTAAAGATTAAATTATTTTTAATTTAAATGTACTAAATGTATTTTTAAAGATTAAATTGTAATTTAAAACTTTCTCACAAGGAAAACATCAGACACAGATAAGAACCCTGATAAATTCTTCCAAACATTTAAGGAAGAAAGGAGATCAATCATAGCCCAGAAAATAAAAGATGAGGGAGAACTTCTTAACTCACTATTTGAGACCAGCATTTCCCTGGTACCAAAACCAGAAAAAGACATGAGAAAATTAGACTAATACCACTAAAGAACTAAGTATAAAAGGTCCTTTAGGAAAATATAAAATATTTTTAAAGGTTTGTATATCATAGCAAGTGGGAAAGCAAGATTGGTCTAACAACGTTTGTACAGATTTTCCTCATCATTAATAAGAATGATACTTTCCTCCTGATATAGGGAGGATAGCTTTCACATGGGAATTCTATCGCCTGCTTTCAAGACACAGAAAAAAGATATGAGTGATCTCGTTGCACCTGCTGTTTGAGTGTCTTTGACTTGAAATAGTCAATATGCCAAAGCAGTGTATTTTTAAACCCTTTAGCTCTATAGGGTTAAGATGTCAATTTTCCCCAAATTGATACAGATTGAACAAAATGCCACTTAAAATCCCAGAAAGCTTTTGTAAGTAAATTGTTAAGCGAATTCTAAAATTTGTATGAAATTGTAAGAACCTAGAATAGGCAAAACAACTTTTAAGGAGAAGAAAAAGGTTGGAAGGACCCACATTACGAGTTCAAGAACTACCACAAAGCTACAGAAATCAAGGCAATGTCGTATTGAGACTCACACATATGTTGTCAATTGATTTTCAAAAGGTCACAAAACAAATCAGTAGAAAAAGTATAGTGTTTTTAATAGGTGATGCTAGAATAAATACACATTTATATGTAAAAAGAGAAAACCCATACTTAACTCATACTATAATGAAAAATTAATCTTACCTAAATGTATGAACTAAAGGTATAAAACTTCCAGAGGAAAACAAAAAAAAATCGTATTCTAAGACAAGGAAAGATTTTTTCGATAGGACACAAGAAGAACCATTTAAGATAAATTACGTATCATCAAAGTTGAAAACTTTTGCTCTTCAAAAGGCACAATTAACAGAAATGAACAGTCAAACCACAGACTTGGAAAAAACATTTACAGTACATATAAGAATACAAGTTCCTTATTATATGTTGCATATATACATATATAAAATACGTAAAATACAGAACTTGTGTCCTGAACATGTGAAGAATTTTTACAATTTTTAAACATCCAAGAAACAGCAAAAATTGAATACTTTCTTAATATATATTAATGAAATGTAAACACATTGTTATGGGCTAAATTGTGTCTCCTCACCAACACCCCCAAGTTTATATGTTGAAGTGTTAACCCAACTCATACCTCAGAATGTGAGTGTATTTGGAGATAGGGTCTTTCTTTACAGAAATAATTAAGTTAATTTGAGGTTATTAGGATGGACCTAATCCACTGTGACAGTATAATGTCTTTGTAAGAAGAACAGATTAGGACACAGCTGCACATAGAGAGAAGACCATGGAAGACAGAGAGAAAGGTTAGCTATCTGCAAGCCAAACAGAAGAACCTTGGGGCGGGGGAGGAAAGAAACAAGGGGTGAGGGGAACAAGTCTAACATCATAGTATAGTCTTGGCTTCTATGTGTTCTTGGTATCTACATTCTATCTTTGCTGTCTGTTCTTTACATCTCAAGATTAGTCTCTTAAGAGAAGAAATTAAAGAAGCCCAGCGAATTGTAATTTGTTGTGATTCTAAAAATACTTCCTAAAATTTATTGATCCTTCTCTTTGAGAAGTGGAAACTAATTCAATTCCCCTTGAATGTGGGCTATCATCAGTAACTTGCTTCTAACCAATCATATATGGCAGATGTGAGGATGTATGCTTCTAAGACTGAGTCTTAGAAGGCATCATAGCTTTCTAGTTGTTATCTTGCTCTTGGATCACTTGCCTTGAGGGAAACCAGTCGTGTCATGATCACACTCAAGCAGCCCTGTGGAGAGGTCCATATGGAAGGGAACTAAGCTTCCTCCCAATAGCCAGTGAGGAGCAGTTTTCCTGTCATCAGCCATGTGAGTGAACTATGATGAAATGATGCCCAGTTCCAGTTAAACCTCAAATGACTTAAGCAGCTCCAGCTAACATCCTGACTGCAGCCCCAAGCCAGTTAAGCTGCCTCTGAATTCTCAACATCCAAAAAAGTATACACAAATAAATGTGAATTGTTTTAAGATGGTAAGTTGGGGTAATTTGTTGCATAGAAATATTGCCCCCATTTCAGGGAATTTTTATCCTAAGCTTCCTCAGAGGCTATCTTATGGAACCCAGGCATGCAAATAACTCAGGTGTTCTCTTAGCAAGCAATTTGGGTTTGGAAATTTACTTCAGCATGGAGTTATAGAAAAGAGGAATTTCTTTATTGGGCTATGCGTTAAGAAAAAAAAACCTCAATAAAAGAAACATGACCTCTTAGGCTAATAGTCAACCTACTACTAGCATAAACAAACTGGAATAATTATTTTTTACACAAACAGGACTTCAAATGTAGATAAATTCCTTTAATAAGGAGTTTCACAGAAGCCTAAAGTTCTTGAGAGTTGGTTTCTAAGGTATGTTTCTTTGGGTTTCTAGATTTGCCATTGTTCGCAGTATAAACCTAAATCACTTAGCTTTTTTGAGTTTTATGCATAATAATTATTCATATTTCTTTGGTCAAAGAAACTTTTGAGACTCTAGAATCTTTTTCCTGATAAATATAGACTGCCACAGTAGGTTTAAAAATTCCTTTTTTTTTTTTTTTGAGGAAAATATTTTCTACCTGGAAGTTATACATGGTTAAACTTGAGTAATTCTAGTAGTTAGGGTCAAATTAACTCATTGTTTTCTGGCATTTTATATCTGAAGATGTTTAACTATATGGTTTACTACAAATTTACCACTACTGAATATATTAACTACTGCTTTAAGAATGATTCCTTTCTCAGTTATTATTTTTCTTTTTGTTCCTGAGAAAGCTGAGAATCCATGCTAATACAGGCATAGAGTTGTACATACCTAGAACAGCTGACTTATACAACCTGCCACACCTGTTTATTTGGTAATTTATTAATTCTTTGTGTTAAATAATATTAATTCATAACTTCACCCAGGGAGATTATATTTAAAGGAAATCCTCATGATTAGTTCACTTCCTGGTTTCTGCACACTTAGCTGTTTGTTTAGCAAACCTCTTTTTATTGGAGTATCAGAAAAGTAACTCAGGATGAAAGGGCACATTGATCACCCATCAGTAGCATCATATTCACAAACAGCCCTGTTTAGTCATTTGTAGAGGAACATATAGGGATCACATGAGCACACAGACAACCCCTGAATTTATTGTGTTAAATGGATGGCATCATCCTTTTCAACACTTCTAGCTAAGTATAACTGCTAATAGCCATCAAGACATTTTTTCTGTAGATTAGCCTCTTTACAGGTAAAGGATTGTTCAGAATAGAGTGCATATGAAATGAATCTATTAGATACTTAAGTTGGATGAATATCTCTTCTATGAAGAATGAAAAAGAAAGTATTAAAAGCATGGCATTTGAAGATGCCCAAATAAGAACAGCTCCAGTCTGCAGCTACTAGTGAGACCAATGCAGAAGATGGGTGATTTTTGCATTTCCAACTGAGGTACACAGCTCATCTCACTGGGACTGGTTAGACAGTGGGTGCAGCCCATGGAGGGTGAGTCAGAGCAGGGTGGGGCATCACCTCACCTAAATAGCACAAGGGATTGGGGAACTGCCTCCCCTAGCCAAGGGAAGCCATGAGGAACTGTGCCATGAGGGACTGTGCTATCCAGCCCAGATACTGCACTTTTCCCACTGTCTTCGCAAACCACAGACCAGGAGAGTCCCTTGGATGCCTACACCACCAGGGTCCTGAATTTCAAGCACAAAGCTGGGTAGCTGTTTGGGCAGACACCAAGCTAGCTGCAGGAGTTGTTTTTTGTTTGTTTTTCTTTTTTGTACCCCAGTGGTGCCTGGAATGCCAGTGAGACAGAACCATTCAATGCTCTGAAAAGGGGGCTGAAGCTAGGGAGCCAAGTGGTCTAGCTCAGCAGATCCCAACCCCATGAAGCCCAACAAGCTAAGATCCACTGGCTTGAAATTCTCGCTGCCAGCACAGCAGTCTAAAGTTGCCCTGGGACACAAGCTTGGTGAGGGGAGTAGCATCAGCCATTACTGAGGCTTGAGTAGGCAGTTTCCCCTCACAGTGTAAAGAAAGCTGCTGGGAAGTTCAGAGTGGGCAGAGCCCACCACAGCTCAGCAAAAGTACTGTAGGCAGACTGACTCTCTAGATTCTTTCTCTGTGCAGGGCATCTCTTAAAGAAAGGCAGCAGCCCCAGTTAGGGGCTTACAGATAAAACTCCCATCTTCCTGGGATAGAGCACCTGGGGAAGGGGCAGCTGCAGGCTCAGCTTCAGCAGAATTAAACATTCCTGCCTGTTGGCTCTGAAGAGAGCAGTGAATCTTCCAGCACAGTGCTCGAGCTCTGCTAAGGGACAGACTGCCTCCTCAAGTGTGTCCCTGACTCCCATGCCTCCTGACTGGTAGATATCTCCTAGCAGGGGTTGATAGACATCTCACACAGGAGAGCTCTGGCTGGCATCTGGAAGGTGCCCTTCTGGGACAAAGCTTCCAGAGGAAGGAGCAGGCAGCAATCTTTGCAGCCTCTGCTAGTGATTCCCAGACAAACAGGGTCTGGAGTGGACCTCCAGCAAATTCCAGCAGACCTGCAGAAGAGGGGCCTGACTGTTAGAAGAAAAACTAACCAACAGAAAGGATAGCATCAACATTAACAAAAAGAATGTCTACTCAAAAACTTCACCTGAAGGTCACCAGCATCAAAGACCAAAGGTAGATAAATCCATAAAGATAAGGAAAAACCAGTGCAAAAAGCCTGAAAATTCAAAAAACCAGAACCCCTCTTCTCCAAAGGATCACAACTTCTTGCCAGCAAGGGAACAAAACTGTATGGAGAATGAGTTTGACCAATTGACAGAAGTAGGCTTCAGAAGGTGGGTAATAGCAAACTCCTCCAAGCTAAAGGAGCATGTTCTAACCCAATGTAAGGAAGCTAAGAGCCTTGAAAATAGGTTAAAGGAATTGATCACTAGAATAAAAAGTTTAGAGAAGAACATAAATGATCTGATGGAGCTGAAAAACACAATATGAGAACTTCGTGAAGTATACACAAGTATCCATGGCTGAATTGATCAAGTGGAAGAAAGGATATCAGAGATTGAAGATCAACTCAGTGAAATAAAGCATGAAGACAAGATTAGAGAAAAAAGAATGAAAAGGAATAAACAAAGCCTCTAAGAAACATGGGACTATGTGAAAAGACCAAACCTACATTTTACTGGTATACCTGAAAATGACAGGGAGAATGGAACCAAGTTGGAAAACACTCTTCAGGATATTATCCGGGAGAACTTCCCAAACCTAGCAAAACAGGTGAACATTCAAATTCAGGAAATACAGAGAACACCACAAAGATACTCCTTGAGAAGAACAACACATAATCTTCAGATCCACAAACTTTGAAATAAAGGAAAAAATGTTAAGGGCAGCCAGAGATAAATGTTGGGTTACCCACAAAGGGAAGCCAATCAGATTAACAGTGGATCTCTCTGCAGAAACCCTACAAGCTAGAAGAGAGTGGGGGCCAATATTCAACATTCTTAAAGAATTTCCAAACAGAATTTCATATCCAGCCAAACTAAGCTTCATAAATGAAGGAGAAATAAAATCCTTTACAGACAAGAAAATGCTGAGAGATTTTGTCACCACCAGGCCTACCCTACAAGAGCTCCTGAAGGAAGCACTAAATATGTACACTGCAAAAACATACCAAATTGTAAAGACACTGCATAAACTAATGGACAAAATAACCAGCTGGCATCATATTGACAGGATGAAATTCATGCATAACAATACTACTTTTAAACGTAAATGGGCTAAATGCCCCAATTAAAAGACACAGACTGGCAAATTGGATAAAGAGTCAAGACCCATTGGTGTATTATGAGACACATCTCATGTGCAAAGACACACATAGGCTTAAAATAAAGGGATGGAGGAAGATTTACCAAACAAATGGAAAGCAAAACAAAGTAGGGGTTGCAATCCTAGTCTCTGATAAACAGACTTTAAACCAACAAAAATCAAAAGAGACAAAGAAGGGCATTACATAATAGTAAAGGGATCAATGCAACAAGAAGAGCTAACTATCCTAAATACATATGGACCCAATACGGGAGCACCCAGATTCATAAAGCAAGTTCTTAGAGATCTGCAAGTTCTTAGAGATCTACAAAGAGACTTAGATTCCCACACAATAATAGTGGGAGACTTTATACCCCACTGTCAATATTAGACAGATCAATGAGACAGAAAATTAACAAAGATATTCAGGACTTGAACTCAGCTCTGGACCAAGCAGACCTAATAGGCATCTACAGAACTCTCCACCCCAAATCAACAGAATATATATTATTCTTAGCAACACATCACACTTATTCTAAAATTGACCACAAAATTGGAAGTAAAACAGTCCTCAGCAAATGCAAATAAATGGAAATCCTAACAAACATTCTCTCAGACCACAGTGCAATCAAACTAGAACTCAGGATTAAAAAACTCACTCAAAACCTCACAACTACATGGAAACTAAACAACCTGCTCCTGAATTACTATTGGGTAAATAACAAAATTAAGGCAGAAATAAGTTCTTTGAAACCAATGAGAACAAAGGCACAACATACCAGAATCTCTGGGACACAGCTAAAGCAGTGTTTAGAGGGAAATTAATAGCACTAAATGCCCACAGGATAAAGCAGGAAAGATCTAAAGTCAACACCCAGCATCACAATTAAAAGAACTAGTAAAGCAAAAGGAAACAAATTCAAAAGTCAGCAGAAGACAAGAAATAACTAAGACCAGAGCAGAACTGAAGGAGATAGAGACATGAAAAACCCTTCAGAAAAAAGAAAACAGTGAATCTAGGAGCTGGTTTTTTTGAAAAGATTAACAAAATAGATAGACCACTAGCCAGACTAATAAAGAAGAAAAGAGAGAAGAATCAAATAGACGCAATGAAAAAAATGATAAAGGGGATGTCACCACTGATCCCACAGAAATGCAAACTACCATCAGAGAATACTGTAAACACCTCTACACAAATAAACTAGAAAATATAGAAGAAATGGATAAATTCCTGGACATATACACCCTCCCAAGACAAAACCAGGAGGAAATTAAATCCCTGAATAGACCAATAACAAGTTCTGATATTGAGGCAGTAATTAATAGCCTACCAACCAAAGAAACCCCAGGACCAGACAGATTCACAGCCAAATTCTGCCAGAGGTACAAAGAGGAGTTGGTATCATTCCTTCTGAAACCATTCCAAATAATAGAAAAAGACTCCTCCCTAACTCATTTTATGAGGCCAGCATCATCCTGATACCAAAACCTGGCAGAGACACAACAAAAAAAGAAAATTTCAAGCCAGTATCTCTGATGAACATCAGTGTAAAAATCCTTAATAAAATACTGGCACACCAAATCCAGCAGCACATCAAAAAGCTTATCCACCACAATCAAGTTGGCTTCATCTCTGGGATGCAAGGCTAGTTCAACACATGCAAATCAATAAACATAATTCATCACATAAACAGAACCAATGACAAAAACTACATGATTACCTCAATAGATACAGAAAAGGTCTTTGGTAAAATTCAACACGCCTTCATGCTAAAAACTCTCAATAAACTAGGTATAGATGAAATAATAATAAGAGAAAAAATAATAAGAGCTATTGATGACAGACCCACAGTCAATAGCATACTGAGTGGGCAAAAGCTGGAAGCATTCCCACTGAAATCCAGCACAAGACAAGGATGCCCTCTCTCACCATTTCTATTCAATATAGTATTAGAAGTTCTGGCCAGGGCAATCAGGCAAGAGAAAGAAATACAGTGTATTCAAATAGGAAGATAAGACGTCAAATTGTCTCTGTTTGCAGATGACAGGATTATATATTTAGAAAACCCCATCATCTCAGCCCCAAATCTCTTTAAGCTGATAAGCAACTTCAGCAAAGTCTCAGGATACAAAATCAATGTGCAAAAATCACAAGCATTCCTATACACCAATAATAGACAGAGAGCCAAATTATGAGTAAACTCCCATTCACAATTGCTACAAAGAGAGTAAAATAGCTAGGAATACAACTTACAAAGGATGTGAAGGACCTCTTCAAAGAGAACTACAAACCACTACTCAAGGAAATAAGAGAGGATAAAATCAAATGGAAAAACATTCCATGCTCATGGATAGGAAGAATCAATATCATGAAAATGGCCATGCTGCCCAAAGTAATTATAGATTCAATGCTATCCCCATCAAGCTACCATTCACTTTCTTCACAGAATTAGAAAAAAAAACTACTTTAAATTTCATATGGAACCAAAAAAGAGCCCATATAGCCAAGACAATCCTAAGCAAAAAGAAAGCTAGAAGCATCATGCTACCTGACTTCAAACTATACTACACAGCTACAGTAACCAAACAGCATAATACTGATACCAAAACAGATATATAGACCAATGGAACAGAACAGAGGCCTCAGAAATAATGCCATCTATCTACAGCCATATGATTTTTGACAAACCTGACAAAAACAAGCAATGGGGAAAGTATCCCCTATTTAATAAATGGCATTGGGAAAACTGGCTAGCCATATACAGAAAACTAAAACTGGACCCCTTCCTTCACCTATACAAAAATTAACTTCAGATGAATTAAAGACTTAAACCAAAGACCTAAAACCATAAAAAAAACCTAGAAGAAAACTTAGGCAATACCATTCAGGACACAGGCGTGGGCAAAGACTTCATGACTAAACACCGAAAGCAATGGCAACAAAAGCCAAAATAGGCAAATGGGATCTAATTAAACTAAAGAGCTTCTGCACAGCAAAAGAAACTCTCAGAGTTAACAGGCAACCTGCAGAATGGGAAAAAATTTTTGCAATCTATCCATCTGACAAATGGTTAATATCCAAAATCTACAAGGAACTTAAACAAATTCGCAAGAAAATAAATCAAACAACCCCATCAAAAAGTGGGTGAAGGATATGAACAGACACTTCTTAAAAGAAGACATGTATGTGGCCAAAGCTCATCACCACCGGTCATTAGAGAAATGCAAATCAAAAGCACAGTGAGCTACCATCTCACACCAGTTAAAATGCCAATCATTAAAAAGTCAGGAAACAACAGATGCTGAAGAGCATGTGGAGAAATAGAAATGCTTTTACACTGTTGGTGGGAGTGTAAATTATTTCAACCATCATGGAACACAGTGTGGTGATTCAAGGATCTAGAACCAGAAATACCATTTGATCCAGCAATCCCATTACTGAGTATATACGCAAAGGATTATAAATCATTCTGCTATAAAGACACATACACATGTATGTTTACTGCAGCACTATTTACAACAGCAAAGACTTGGAACCAACCCAATGCCCATCAATGATAGACTGGATAAAGAAAATGTGACACATATATGCCATGGAATACTATGCAGCCATAAAAAGAGATGAGTTCATGTCTTTCACAGGGATGTGGATGAAACTGGAAACCATCATTCTCAGCAAACTAACACAGCAACAGAAAACCAAATACCACATGTTCTCACTCATAAGTGGAAGTTGAAAAATAAGAACACATGGACACAGGAAAAGGAACATCACATACCAGGGCCTGTCAGGGGGTGGGGGGTGCTATAGGATGGATAGCATTAGGAGAAATACCTTTATGTAGATGATGGGCTGATGGGCACAGCATATCACCATGATACATGTATACCTATGTAACAAACCTGCACATTCTACACATGTATCCCAGAACTTAAGTATCGTAAAAAATAAGAATAAATAATAAAACATTGCATTTGATTACTATCAGAACAACAAGGCAGCAGGAAGAGCTCACTGGGCTCACTCCTCCATATGGACCCCAGATAGGATATTCCTAAAAAAAAAAAAAAATCCATAACT
Source organism: Cacajao melanocephalus (assembly GCA_963573385.1). Lineage (NCBI taxonomy): Eukaryota > Metazoa > Chordata > Mammalia > Primates > Pitheciidae > Cacajao > Cacajao melanocephalus. The sequence continues at coordinate 42,942 of CAUYLG010062012.1, forward strand.
TGCTTTCAAAAGAAAGCAAAAACAATGCTTCCCTATTTACTACACGTTTCTCCTACTTTAAGAGATGCAATTTTCAATGGAGCTATTCTGGTTTGAGCCCTTCTCACTCTGATTGGCTGCCAATGTGGATTTCATAAAAATCTCTCCTTTGAAACACATAATAAGGAGAATGGTGTGATATTAAATAGTGACCAACTGCCATAAGAGGAGCAAATTAAACCCTTTCATAAGATTCTTAGTTTTTTTAAGACATGTAATTTCCAAGTTTCAGTTCCAAAGAAAAAAAGCCTTATTTATTTAGCACTAAAAGAACACAAAAACCAAAATAAAACAGCTGTTACATGACAAGTGACAGAGGATACTTAGGTAAGGAGCATAAGATAACTAAATGCCACCTCCAACTCTCTCTGTAACCACAACTCTGTCTATGTTCTCCTCTTCAGGTAGAAAAAAAGAAAACAGAAGATGAATCTACTACCATAATTCAAGTTAAAGAATGACAGCCTACGATAATTAAAAGGATTCTTTAGCAATTTATGATAATGTACAATCATATTCCTTTCTCCTAAAAGACTTTTGCATGATTGTATTTATTTCTCATATATTTTAAGGTGAAATATCACTTGTCTTGCAACAGATGTGAAATTATCCTTATTAGAGACTTTTCTTTGACACTGGTATGTTAACACTATGATTAAGCCAGATGGAAGACAATTTTTTTTTAAGGATTGGGGAGGGAAAAGAAAATAAAACACACACACAGCCAGGTACTTTCAGATCCTAGTTGCCATAACAACTCGAGTCAGCTTCTATCATTAAATTATCTTTTGATCATGCTTATGGATTTTTTTTGTATAAAAAAGAGATTCACTTATTTACTTATGTTCTATTGAAAACATTTTTTTCCTTTTTGAAGACAGTTCATCATTTCATTAAACAGAAGCAGAAACAAACATACTATAAACTCCCCCTCAAAACTATAAAGCCCAAGGGCTCCCCAAAGAAAGCTTGGAGGCATTATACTGCACCATCACAGCCTTCTAATGGTATTTTTAAAGGGTATTTTGTTTCCATGAAAGTTAAAAACTTCTGGTAGTTTTACAATGGGAGAATTATCTATATATTTTTCTCTGTTTCAATAGGCCAATTCAAAAATTGTTTATGATAACACCACCAAAACATATTGCAGTGAATTGTTTTCCTTCTGTCTTTTTCGTCTATTGTTTAATCTCTGGGTCTGAACACATCTGGAAAACAGTGAAATCAGTGGGAAGTGTGAGAAGCTGGTATCCAAGCAAGTTGCTTCCTAGCAACAGCAGTCAGGAAAAACAGACTCATTTGTCAAGTGGCCCCAATGCACGAAGTCAGGGGGCCCTGGGGAATGATAATGGCATATTCAAAATGCAAAATATGTTAACATTTACCTTCCCAAAGTAGAATATTCGATGTCCTCCATAAATAAGGCGTCCACACCAAAAAAGGAGCCCAAAGAACCACAATGGCCCAGTGTAGAGGACTGCTTCTCACACTTCTGGATAAAGAGCTGGTTTGTGTGAATGTACGTGTGTTTGTGTTTGTGTGTGTGCACCCAACGCATCACAAATTGTTACTTCGTAAAACACACTAAAATATAGTCAGAAAAATGAAATAAAGAAGATATACCAAATACAAATCCAAACTTTTAAGTATTAGAGTCAACTGAAATAAAATCTGTTTCATAGCTTAAATGATTCTAAACACTTACCCTCAGTTTCTCTCCACAGCTTCCTCACAAGCCAGAAACAGTCGACCAACTGCTCCGGAGGGAAGACCTCCATACTTTAAATAGCTCTGGTTTCGAATGGAGCTTCTCGAACTTGTTGAGTATCAGGATCACCTGGAGAGCTTGTTAAACACAAATCCCGAGCTGTGCCCTCAGAAAGTCTGACTGAGTCCACCTGGACTAGGGATGGAGAACTGCTTTTCTCACAAGGTCACAGGTGTTGCCAATGTATGAGTGGCAGCGCTATAGAAGGCTTGATGTACTATACGGCACCATTGCCTAATGCTCTCAGTGTGGACATCCTATTACACTCAACCATAAAAATCCTGAGAGCTGGGCAAGGATACAATTTTCTAGCAAGAAAGCCAGGAAGCTAAGACCTCAGTTCCTCCAGTGGTTCTTCATCATTTTCAATGCAAAAGGTAAATGTCATAGCTCACATCACAAAATTATTCAAGATCTGCCTCATTCTTCCATTTTTGCCAGTATTTTTTTTCTATTCTGCACACTTTCCCAATATGGAATTTACACTTTCGGTACAAGGAATGACGAGTAGATAGAATCCTGAAGGCATCGGTGTTCTCATTGTTCCCATGATTTCCCACTTTCCTTCCCACTGCCTAAGAAGCCTTCTCCTCCCCTCAGCCTGATTCCCCTTCCTTCCTTTTATTCATTTCACAAATATTTTTGAGCTACCTAAAGGATAGAATTTTTTAGAATTTTTATATGAGGTTTAAATGGGCTAATGCATTTAAAGGGCTTAGAATGGAATACAGCACGTGGTAAGCACTTGATGATGATGGTGATGATGACAATGATCGTGCTGACAAGGACATTGAGGTTATATGATAATTAGAGGACCCCACAGTTTTGTAACTATTTTTTTTTTACTTTAAGTTCTGGGATACATGTGCATGACGTGCAGATTTGTTACATGGGTATACATGTGCCATGGTGGTTTGCTGTACCTATCAACCTATCATCTAGGTTTTAAGCCTTGCATGCATTAGGTATTTGTCCTAATGCTATCCCTCCTCTTCCCCTCCCCCTCCAACTCCCTGACAGGCCCTGGTGTGTGATGTTCCCTTCCCTGTGTCCATGTGTTCTCATTCTTCAAATCCCACCTATGAGTGAGAATATGTGGTGTTTGGTTTTCTGTTCCTGTGTTAGTTTGCTGAGAATGATGGTTTTTAAGTCACCTCAATTCAACTATAAAACTTCATTGTAGAAACTGTGTTTTTTACATCTGTATTTCATTTCCTAATGAGTTTTCTAGGATACAGTTTGCCAAGACATTGGTAGGAACCAGAAGCATCATAACATACAACTATGCCTAACCCTATTCTTTTTCTACTGTGCCATATCGTATCTTTTTTAAAATGTCCATTTCCAGCCTCCCCATCACAGAGTTAAGAAACACAAAGAAAGACTCTTTCTGTCATTTTAAATAATCCTTGGTCAAAGCAAAGCAATTGTTTGTTAAGTTGCTTGTTGGATTATTTCAGATCTTGTAGAAATGGCTAACATTTATGAGTTGTGTAAGTCGAAAATGGCAGTGACAGTGTAGAGACGTGTAACTTAGATCTGCCCTCAAGAAAGAACTTGCCTTCAGCTGCAAGAAGTGCAGATTCAGGATCTGTCTTAGCTTTCAAATCAAGGCTATGGTCTTCTCAAGCAGCTCCCAATGACTAAAAACGGCAGGTAGTAGGGGTTGGCTATTCATGCCTAGTTAGGATTCCTTGGATGGGGAGTCTTTACTACAGAGCTTCCATTGAGTTGGCTGAAATTTTTCTGATCTGCATCATGGTGTGAGGCACTTCCACCCGTCTTGCCTTTCACAGGTGTTACTCCTTGTGTGTGTCTGAAATATCTCTGCGTCTCTTTCCGAGAAGACCCAAATAACATAGGCACATAGCAAAGCAAAACGATGCTTTACCTTTCTTTATGGGAAATGAAGCATTGAGTCAAACTAGGGTTTAGGTAAAATGAAGCAAAGAAAAAAAAACTGGAAAAAGATAGAAGGAAGACCTGCAAAGCACTTCCCCCGTTTATCTGAGATGAGATACAAAGAGGAGTAATTTGTTTCCCACCTGCTGAGACACTCCATTCTTCACCTCTCAACGTGTTGCTGTCACTATTGCCATTTGAACTTCTTTGTTTCTATCACCATTTTTCTCCATTGTGTATGCTCCAGATGCTCTCAGACTTCAGGACTAATATCCGCAAGTCACTTTTCATTTTGCTTGTATTCAGAGAGTCATCATAGCTTATGTGGGTGAGTGAAGGCAATTTGAGGTGCCTTCTCAACTAGTTAACAGCTAAGAGCAGGAAGATAGAGCCAAATTTTCTTCTATACATAGAAAAAAGGTAGAGCTATGTCAACATAGAAAAAGGTAAATTTATTTAAACACTTAGTAATAAACTGTGAAGGAGGTTTATACTGAGTCAGGGATTCTTAGTTTCTTTGGAGTCTGAAATACCTTTAAATATGATACAAAAGCTATGGACTCAGTCCCTAGATAAAAGAGAAATTTGAATGAGGACCTTAAGGTATTTTGTTCTACTATCGTCCTTTCATTATAATCAATGTTTTCCTATTAATAATGAATGCATACTAGGATCGTATTTTGCTATACTAATGAATGTTTTTCATTCATAGTAGTTTTATTTGTTGCAATTCCATAAATAAAATGACTTTGCAATTCTCCCTCAGGGAGGAAAAGCTTCAGCAAAATAAACTAATAAATATACTATTAAATAAAATTTTATTTAGCATTTGGTTTTTCAGAACTGATTTATTGAATAAATAATACATTTGGAAGAATACCTGCCTATTCAAATTTTTTTCGTCTTACAGCACATAAAATTTTCTAGTGAAGAGATGGGGAAATGAAAGTGTGTTTTGCTAATAGTGATACTTCGCCTTCAAAGATAATAACAAAAAGGTAGTTTGTGTACTTGAATACAACATACAGAAACAAACAGAAATTTGAGTTAAATATCAGAGATTCAGGGGCACTGAAATCTCTGCAGATAATGAGACTGTGGTTCTATTTTGAAAAGATGTGATTCCTAATGTATGAGTTTGCTTTTGCTGTGTAACAAGCTCCCCCTCCCTCTTAAAATGGAATAGTTTAAAATAATTACTATTTATGTAGTTCATGATTCTGTGGGTTAGAAATTTAGGCTGGTATCAGCCGGATGATTCTTTAGGTCTCAGCTCAGCTCTCCCATGCATCTTCATCCAGCAAGAGCAGGGCAGCAAGGTTAAGAGGTTTTGCTGATGGTCACTACCTCCTTCTCATACATGAGAACTTGGCTAGGAAAATTCACAGTCCTGAAGCATGTAGTCTGTCATTTTCTGGCAAGCTAGCCCTGGTGTGTTCACAGAGTAAACAGAATGGGACAGGAGGGATCCCAAGAGAGATTACAAAAAGTATGGTATGTAAAGTGTCTTGAAAACTAGTATTGAAATGAAAATATGTTATTTCTACTGTGTCTGTTGGCCAAAACAAGTCACAAAGCCAGTCCAGATTCAAGGGAATGGCAGGGCCTCTACCTTTTGATAAGAGAGGCTACAAAGTCACATTATTAAAGTTATGGCCAGAGCACAGAAAGAGATTGTGACCATTTTTGCAATCTATATATTTAATAATAATATTTGGACTAAAATCACTTTAATGTCATTGAATAAAATCTCAACACCATCAACCTCCGTTTTACAGTGCTTCGTATCACCATATTCACCTCTAAACAGATAAATAGAAAAAGTTCCCTCTGGAGCCCAGTGAACACTATGGTTCTTGGAAGAAGTAACGACCTGACTATGGCATCAAGTGCCCTGTTAAAGACTTGTGTCCTATGAGGTTGATTGTCAACTGACAGTTTATCTAATAGTTCCTCAAGCACTGGCTGCAATGCCTTCCCTCCCTGATCTCTACAAGGCACCTTCTATCAAAACGAAAATTCTATGGCTTCTCTGGCATTTGCAGGACTTTGGTTTCATACTCATCTGCTTGAATCATACATGCATTCATAGACTCATGGACTCATAGTTCACTGTGATCCCCTGCAGTAGCAGATGGGCCTCTCTGTGCACAAGTGCAAAGATTAGTGCAGCAACTTTAATACTTTGAGCGAGTCACAGGTATCTTTGAGAAGACAGAAACTATGAACCCTCTAAAAATGTGCATCACACATTCATGCAAATTTTGTACATAATTTCAGGAAGTCATTAGACCTCCTAATGCCCATTCTTGGAGCTTCTAAGAGCCTATGGACCCCATTTGGAGGACCCTGCTCTTGATTATGGAAATAAATGCTCTTATACTATGGCATTAAGCTAGTTCAATCAAAGGTAGCAATCCAGCATAAAAGAGCAGCCAAAAGTCATTTGAAGTCATAGTCACCAAGTTCTGACTTCCCAAACCATTAATGTTCAGGCATTATTTATTCTGAGACAGACAAGGCTCCAGTCTCTCTTCCCAGATGTGAAAGAACAAAAACAAACTCCTAAGCACGCATCTCACAATCAGTTACAGAATCACCATCTGTGGTTGTGACGGCAGAATCATCCCTTAGGCCACACCCCCTCTCAATTGAGAAGGTAGACCTTGATGCTTTTTGAGCAGTGACCTTCTTTGAGGCAAGACACTGCTTCTATTAAGAGACTTCATTGATACATTTACAGAATAAATAAATGATGTCATAGATTTGCTTCAAAATAATCCTGGGTGGGAGGAGTATATGAATAAGACAAAATTGGTCACAAGCATGTAATTATTGAAGCTGGGTGATGAGAGAATGAATTCTCTCTACTTTGTTACGTATTTGAATTTTCTGTAATGGAAAATTAAAGAGAGAAAGAGACTTCAATGTTTATTTCAAAAGAAAAGTCAGTCCAGGTAAAATAGAGGAGCAGAAATATATAACTGTCTTTTCAATCCTCTAGAATGAAAGGGTTTTCTAAGTCCTTCTTTGCTCTTTTCTATATGACCACAATATCTCTTTGATCCTCTTATTTCATTTTAAAAGTCCCTTTGGCCTGGTTTTTTACTTGTTCAAGGAGGTTATGAAAAAATGGTTTTAGAACAGTAAGGCAGATGTTGACTCTTGGTTAAACCATAGCATATGTCACCATCAGTTCCGTGGACTCTTCCACTCTCTGCTCGAGGGCTACCTGACCAATCAGATGGAGCTCCCAAGGTACATCACTAGGAAGCAATTCGTTCTGTGATATCAACTTCTCACACTGCCCGCTGTCCTCTCTTTCTAGACTTAACCTGAGCAATAAAGAACACAGATGCCAGTTGATAAACAGTGGCCAGAATGTCACTAACCCAGAGCCTCAGTTTTGTTAGCTTCGAAATGAAGGTAAGTCCAAACTGATCTACTCAACAGGATTATTTCAACTATAAATGAAACAATTAAACGAGGCAGTGACTATGGCAGCTGTTTGTAAATTCTAAAGGGATTTGTTTCAGATTGTGTTTGCTGGAGTTGCCCCAGGGGTCTCTGAGAGCGTAGTGCTCCCTCTGGCCCACCCCAGCCTCCTCCAGAGCAGATCTGTTTGAATCTGTTCTTGTACAAGGGTTCTGTGGAGAATTTCAATTGAAAAATTGTTCTGTTGCTAACAAAGACAATGTTAAAATTTGGGAGCTACTTCCAACTAAATATTAGTTATGAGAAAAAAAAATCCCTGAAATCATGAATCTTGTCAATGGAAAAATACAATTTGATTTGACATATATGTTCTATCTATTTGCTATTTTTTAAGTAGTTAATGTATTTAACCCCCCCAAAAAAAAGCCTTTTAGGAATGCATCTATAAAGAAAGCAGGGTAGGTTAGAAGGTCTCAGAAGACGTATGCATGCAATGGAAACAGCAGCATTCTGGAACCAGAATAAGAATCAGATGACCTGGGTTTGAATCCTGACACCACCTTTTAGTACTGGTATGATTTTGAATAAACTGTTTTATGAGTTTGTTCTCAGTTTCTTCAATTGCGACCTATTTAAAATAATGCTTGTCTGGTTGTGAGGGTTAAATAAAAGTTGTAGATGCCTGGTACTCCCATAAGAGACTCTAAGAAAAAAAAAATCTTTGCTAGGATAACTTTCCTTTCCATCATGAGAAACTATGATACTTCTTTTATTAAAAGAAGAATTATGTGGCCATTCTTGCCTTCCATTTTGCTTCACCTGCTAAAAAATTCAGAGCCAGTTTGGGCCTCAACTGTAAGAACTAGGCTGACCCTGATAGTCTGTGAATGTGTGTTCCTCCTTTCTCTGCTATTGAATTTCTAGCTTCATATAAAATTTCCCTAATCTTAATTTTTAATTACCTTTCTAACATGTGAGCTCTCATCTAAGCCATTCTCAATTCTTTGTGGAGAGAAGTAGTAGAGTTGAGAGGATGAAGCAGGGAAGGGAGGAAGAGGAAGGAGAAGGTTTATGGAGAATGGATAAGACAATGAATCTAGTATTTTTTTCCACAAATGCTCATAGGCAGTTGTAAAAACAAAAACATAATATTCTGTATCTAGTTGATCATAGCTTCTGGGAACTGCTGTATTGGGATGTTTAATTAATAACACTTTATATCTGCAGTATACTATTGCTTTCCCAAGTCTCTGTGTCTATGATGTGAGAATGTCACAGACAACACAGTCCCGTTACAGTGTCTTTTCTGGCAATTTCCAGAACGCACCAGCAAGGACTGAGAAGTGCAAAATCTCTCCTCTTCTCTCTCTCTCTCTCTCTCTTTATTATTACAGTTTGGATTATTAAATATAATACACTGGAGGCTTGCTGTAACAACCAATCTTTTCCACCAGCCACATAATTTATTTATGTACCTAGAAATATTCCTGTAAAACATCTATGGACTATAGATGGATAGATAAATGGTAAGTGATAGCTGAAAGAAAAATAGTCTAGACCTCAGAGGAATCTAATAATTCAACCTTACTGCAGACAGACTGAAGATAGTTAACATACATACTATTGATTATGTCAAGATTTAGTGCTCTGGAAAAACCTCATAAAAAACAACATTTTGCTATCACAGGGGTTTGAGAGAGAGAAGCAATTAAAATGTAAGAAACACCAGTCTTGTTCATATGGAATTTTACAAATATTTCCAGGAATAATACCATTGTCTCCTAAGAATAGATGTTTGGTTACCAATCTATCTTCTGAAAAACCAAAGAACACCTTTTGTTCATTAAAATTAAAAAGCATCCCCTGAGAGCTGTATGCACAGTGTTTACCCCCTCTAGTGTTTATGTTACAGCCCAAATGCACCCCCATTGAATAAGGTGTCAGCTGTCGTGCCATGTGACAACTGTAACCCAAAGGGTGCTCTGGCATTGCTGTCGACAGATTGTTCCTACACAGAAAGGCTGGATGTTACTGTGGAGCATAATGATTATAAATGGACACCGCACATTCTATCAGATTTTCCCTGCTTGTTTCTCCTTACTCTATTCTGTACCTAGGTGATCTCACTTTTTTCCATATCCCCAAATATTGCTGTTCTACCACAGCTTCCAAAGTTACAGCTTTATCCTTGATTGTTTCTCTCTTGAACCCCAAACCTAGAATTTCAAGCCTTCCAGAGAACACTATTTGGGTGTCCTGATGGCATGTCAAATTAAATTTTTAGAAGAAATATTCCTCCTCCTCTTCCTACCTGTACTCCATCCCCAACTCCTCCATTGGGTGATTCATGTTTGGAAATGACTCTTCCACCCACTGCCTCTTTGCTTTCAAAGAATCAGCCTGGCTGCCCTGCAGACTTGTGTATGTATGGAAGAGGTTTGATGGGATGGTCAGAATTGACTCAAGATATAAGATCTCACACTACGGCTCTCGCGTAGTTTTTCTTACAACCTCCACTCTGCCTGAAAAGCCCTCTGCCCATGCCTCTATCACAGAACTTAGCTCATCAATGTGTAACTAGTTGATTTATGTCTCTCCATTTTTGGTATTTGAACACCTCAAAGGTACAGAAAATGTAATATAATCCAGATTTTTAGAGTATATTTCTGAATAGGCACCTCTTAATTCATTGGGAAAATAGTCATTAAACATCTACTGTGTGCTACATGTTGAAGATACAATTGTAAAAATGACAGAACTTGTTTACCCTCAAGCAGCTAGGGACCACAGACCAGAAGGGCTAAATGCTGTTATAGTGTAAGTTCAGATACCATATATAAAAGCCCATGCGAAAGTGTTTAATCACCAGGAAGACAGAATGAAAAACAAGGCAGGGACTAAGGAGAGACAAGCTAAGTGCTTAGAGCACAACATTTAAGGAGGCACGAACTCTTAGTCATGCAAGTGTAGCACCCGGGATAAGCGCATCCTTAAATCTTGTTTTTAGGCACCTCATCCTAGCCCTGGCGCTGACGGAAAACTTATGACCTGTCCATATATACTAAGAGTCACTTGTGAAAATATTCCAGCGAAGATTGGTAGAGCCTTAGAGACCAGGATCCTCGCTAATGGGAAATTAAATATTTTATAAGATGTGAACAGACTCTCTTTTATTAAAGGGAGTACTTGGGAGATTAAGCATAATTACTTTAGCTAGGTTGGTAAGTAAAACCACCACAAATAAAAGAATAATAAAAATTAGAGTAAAACATGGGCTTACAAAGTTCCAGAAAGGGTACACATTTGAAAGAGAGACGGTATAGAATAGCGGTTAAGGCAATGGCTTATATAGTGCTCTGTCTTTTACTAGCTGCCTTTCTATACCTTAGCAGTTTCCTCACCTGGAAAATGGCAATAATAACTCCCGATTTTATAGGTTTGCTGCAAAGATTAATTAATTAAATTTTATAGGATTGTGGCAAAGAGTTAATCTATATAAAGATCTTATAACAGTGCCAGGCACACTGTGAACATCCAATGCATGTTAACTCCTCTTAACATTCTTTAATTCCTCTAACTCTTCTTAGGGTGTACTCCTATAGAGTATGATAGCTAGAATTTCAAGAACTCTTGATTTGCTATCTCAGAGCATCTTGAGGAATTAGGTGAGATATTTATACAACTGCCCTCAGGATATCCTGCAAAGACGCTTCCAACTAGCATGTTTCCAATGTAACCTCTCCTCCATTTTCTATTCTGGAGTTTCTTATCATAATTAATGACAATATTTATTTGTTTTTATTTACATTACCCAGTTTTAATCCTCTACTTCTTCACAACTGGTATATATTTATTATATGTGTGTGTGTGTATGTGTGAGTGTGTTTAGCAATTTGCTCCTCAATGAAAATGTAAGCTCCCATAAGATCGCAGCTTTTTTCCATGCTGTATTGCCCTCACTCAGTACAACAGCAGGCACTCAAATACATTTAAACAAAAGATCGAATGAGTTGATGAATTTTCAAGTTCTTTCATTCCTTGCCTCTTATTCTCCATTAACTGACATAAATCCTGTCAATTCAATCTCCTGAATATCATTCACAGTTTGTTCTGGCCACACCACCACCACCGTCACTGTATCTCAAGCCATCATCATCTTCCACCTGGATTATGGTGATACCTTGCCTGTTCTCCTTCCTCAAGTCTCCCATTTCTCCAAAACAGTCTTCTTGGTTCAATCTGAGTGCTGTGATGCTCTTACTAATATGGAAATTGACCACATTCCTCCACTTTTTACGGTATTTCAAAGCAATACAAAAAGGTCATGTGCTGTATTATTTCATTTCTATAATATTTTAAAAAATTTCAAAACTAAAAAGAATGAGAACAGATTTAGTCGATGCCAGAAGGCAGAGATGGGGGGGGGGTGAAGAAGGTACAACTGAGAGGGAGTAACTTGAAAGATTTCCTTCATGATAATGAAACAGCTCTGCATCTTGATTGATTAGTGGTCCCATGGATGTATACATAGAATCAAATTTCATAAAACTGCAAACACACACACATGCATGCACACGCCATTAGTGAATTTAAAAACTGGTCAAATAAGACCTATAGTCTAGTTAATAGCATTGTATCAATGTCAGTTTCTTGGTTTTGATTTTGTGCTATAGTTACATGAGATGTGACCATTGGAGGAAGCTGGGTGAAAGGTTTATGGCCCCTATGCACTATTTTTGCAACACCCTATAATTATTTTTTTAATTCTTAAAAAAAAGTTTCAAAGAATCATCATATCCCTTAAGGAAAAACAAATATAGCTGCATCATCTTGATTCATATGATTGAAGAGCCCGACCTCAGATTGCATCTCAAGCTTCCTGGTTTAATTAGGTTGTAAGTGGGCCAGTCAATCCTAATTCATTTTATCCTGTTGTTTTATTCATTTAAAGCTCTAAAATAATTTAAAATGACTATATAAAAACAAAAATAAATAATACGCCTTATATTCTTGGTGGTTGCATTAGTTAGCTATCACTGCATAACAAACCACCAGAAACTCAGGCTCTTAAAAGCACAATCTTAAATTATCACTTAAGTCAATGTGTCACTTGGATTCACTTATGCATCTATGGTGAGCTGTGAGTCAGTCTTTGGTAGCCAGTGTTCAGCTAGCAATAGGCATTTCTAAAATGGCCTTAGCTGAAACAACTAAGCCCCTCCACGTGGTGTCCAATCCTCCAGCAGACTATTCACACAGCTGTAGCAACATTCCAAGAGAAGAAGAAAGTGCTCAAAGCTAGACTGGTGTATGGTCACTTTCACCAAATTCTTTGGCCAAAGTATGTTAAAAAGCCAATCTGTATTCAGGAGACGGAAAAATGGAAGCCATCTCTTGGGAGGAGCCGCAAAATCACATTGCAAAAGATGTGGACACAGTGTGAAAAATCGGGGCAACAACTACTAAAATCCTCTAACAGAAGCCATCAAAACACAAATAATGTATTTCCATTATAATATAAAATGTTAGGGTTCTGAATGAAATCACAAACATATTTCTAGCCTGAATTCAATATATTGAAAAACTGCATGATATGAAGCCATGGAAAATTGCCGTCATTTACAGACAAATAAATGTTCTCCTTCATCCCACTAAGCTTCTGCATTTGGCAAGTCTTTAAAAATCTGGTGCTTTCTTCCTTCAGCACTCCTGTAGATTTAATTTCTTTTTTATTTCTTGTTCCATTTCAGTCTTAATGAAGCACCTTAGCATTCAACCTGCAGCTGGTTACTCCCAGGGAGAGGCATTGTTTAATATTAATGTTCACCTAAAATGAAGCAACGCCCTGCTGCCTTCACAGCCATTTAAGGAGAAATTCTCACCTACAGAGAGAGGTAGGTAACGATGACGCTGCTGCCCTCATCTTGTCCTTAAGATGCAGCAGACCGAAGAGGGAACTGCCAGATGGAGGTGGAGAATTTGATCCTGCTGCTTGAGTCAATGTGAGCTGCAAAAGTCTAATCATCTGAGTGGGCAGGAAGTCACCTAGGCAATTCAGCTAGTGGGCGCCCATGTGAAAGGGAGATAATTATCAATGTCACTTCTATGCCAGGAAGGTCCTACGGAAAGAAATAGATTTTACCAGCACGTTGCACGGAGCCTGCTGAAGTGCGGACAGCAATTTGTGAAATGTTATGGGAGCAGTAGAGCAGGCTTAAATCAAATTCAGCGGCAGGCAATTAGTTGATAAAATAACTATTTTCTTGTGCTTTGGACTCTATGATGTAACATGACTTTAAATTTTGGATGACAAGTCATTTCTGTGTATTAAAATGAAAATGCTACTTTTAGCAAGTAGGGTTTACTCTGTGAATTTCTTTATATCCATGTTACAGGTAAAGCAAGAAAATGAATGAAGTGTCCCTACCAACTTACCCACCTGACACGATGATCTGGAAAAGGAAACAGAGTCCTCTCCCTAAGAAGTCTCTTTCCAGGATCAACTTCAGCTCCAACAAAAGTAAAGAAAAAGTGTGGATTATTTGAAGTAAAGATTCCTATGACTAAAGTTTGTCTCTGTTCCCATCTATATTCTTCAATGGTGATTTTTTTTTCATCTCGACTAAAGATAGACTTGTGACAACTAGCGCGGTTTGCATTACCTATACAATCCTCAAAGCTATCGATGCTGCTATTTTAAGCATATGGAAAATGTATGAATGTGAGAAAGAGAAGCCATATTTTACCTTGGTACCTAGATCTCTTTTGGCAGAGGAAGAATGTGCATATTTTCAAACCTTAATAAGATTTCAATACTCAAATCTTAATAAAACCTCAACTACTACTGTCATATTTCCAAGTGTTAGTATGTAGGTATTACACAAAATGCCAAGAACTCAGTAAATGGAGACATCATACAAATAAATGGATTTGGGGTTACAGACTGCTTCTCAGTGTTTTGTTAGGCTGACACGTGATAGACACACTGGATTGTTCAGAGAAGGGCAGGATGTGATTTAGGGGCCAGCCTATGTTCTGGCATATGGACATCTTGTTCCTGTTTATAAGTCAGATTAGAGACAAAAATCTCTTATAAATATGCATGGGTGATGCAGCTCCTGATAAATAGTCCAACAAGATCCTGAGGCAGTTTAGGGTAATACAATCACACAAAACAGCTCTACATATCATAGCAAATAATAGCAGTTTATAATTTACAAAGCATTTTTTTTATTAAGGTAGTAAATCTTTATAATAGCCTAGTGAGGTAGAGTATGAGTTAATTGTAGATACCTTAGGTTCAAACGTTTGAGGGTCCGCCTGCCCCAGGTCCCTCAGTTTGCAAATAAATGGTCAATCCATGATCCCAAACTTGTTTTTTTCCAAACTTAATTTTCTTTCTACTGTTATCATCCTGGTAAAAATAAGAAAAACAAAATTCAGCCCTTCCCTCCCCATCCACAACCCTCTAAAAAAGTGATTGAAAATTTAAAATTATATCAAAATTAAATGGAATTTACTAGGATAGAAAGCAAAGTTAATTGTAACAGAAATGTTTATTTGATTATTTTTAACTGTCACTAACATCCTTTGAGGCAAGGAGGATAAGAAATATGTCCCACATGACAAGTGAGGAAACAGTCCCGCTGGTGAAGCACTGTGACACTTTGCTGACCTTGAGGCCACTCTGCCCTTCTTGCCAATTCAGAACTTGGAGGCATCCTAGCCTGCCTTTCACCATAGAGCAAATCCCAGAGAGTGCTGGGGTGAATTTCTCTGGAAATTAGATAGCCGGACTGTATTGTGTAGGTTGTAATTTTGAAAGTGATATGTGCTGCCTAATAGAGCCAGCTTTCAACTCTCCACTTCTAAAAATACTTCTCCTAATACAGAAATTTAACTGAAGTCTAAGCCTTTCATTACATAATGAAAGAATCTGGAGGTAATATCTCTCTGGAGTTCATTTACCCATTGACATTGAGTTCTGGCACTTTCTAGAGCTCTTTGGATATAGGCAGCTTTCCCATGTCTCACAGATTTGGGTGGAGATAAAGTGAAAGAGTCAAGTGCCTGACTTTATATACTAAGATTAGGTGCTCTGTACGTGTTTACTCCTTTCTCTTTTGACTCCACTCAACTGTTCCTTTCTACACCTTTCTTGAAAATACTCTGTAGCCTGGGACCCACTCACCGATACCTAAACTCTTCAGGAACATACTTCATGACCTTTGCCCATGCTGGTCCATACACCTGCAATGTCCTTCTTCCTGCTCCTGCTTAGAAATGTAAGTCCTGTTTCTCACATTCTCAATGGCATTTTTAGAAGCTTCTCCCATTATAAGCACAAACCCCTAGCCCACAGCCTTCCTCCGCTAGTCACATCCCGAGAGAAGTACGTTGTGTTGGTTAATCACATATCTGCCTGTAAAGAAGTCCTGAGCTCAATAAGTATTTATTACATTAAATTTAGGGGAAGTCATCAAGTAGGCTAAGAGTCACCTGAGGAGAGAAAAGAAAAAAAGGGAATGGTAGAAATAACAAAAACACATATTTGATCTACTTAAACTATTGCTTTGAGCCATGTCTAAATGTTTCTATGACAGAGTAAAATAGCAGCCACAGCACAATAAGAAATATGGCTTCTATTAAGTATTTGCAGATAAATGCATTGAGTAGGATGCTTAAAGTTATCTGGGTGGCTCAGGAAATACATTTTTATTTTATTTTTAGAAAAAATAATTTTAGGAGGGCCAATGTGTTTTATTTTGCTTCGTTTCATCTATTGGATGTTTAGTTTTGCTGTTTTCTTTTTCTAGGCAAAGAATGGCAAACACAAATACTTCTTAGACCAACTATTCTGGATTATATTATCTCTGCTGTTCTCCAAGTATTGTCATAGCTACTGGCTATCAGAGACACAGAATTGAGGTAAAGCTCTTGATAAATAGTTCATCAGGATCTGAGGCAGCTTAGGGTAATGTTTAAATATGTAAGCTTTGAAGCTTATACCATCTGGTTCAAAACTTGTTACAATATTTATAAACTGTTTGACCTTGAGCCTCTTTATGCCTCGATTTTCTCATATGTAAAATGGGATGATAATAATACCTAATTCATAAGCCCATTGTGAGGATTAAAAGAGTTATTATATATAAAGCACATGAAACAATATCTGGCATATAATAAGTACTGTATAATTATTCACTGTTATTATTAGAAAAATATAATGGTTTAAATCAGATGTCCTAGATAATGCAGTGCATATGGTAACCAAACCAGTTATCTGTTGCTACATAACAAACCACCCAACATATAGTGACATATTTGTTTTATCTGTATGGTTCTGGGGCTGACTAGGCTTAGCTAGATGGTTCTTGCTAAAGGTCTCCCAAGTGGTTACAGTCAGACACTGGATGAGGCTGGAGTCATTTCAAGGGCTTTTCTCACTAACAGGTCATGCAGAAAATCCATGTCAGCTGGATTTCTGCTGGGGCTGAACATCTATGTGTGGCTTTCCATGTGGCCTGACCCACCTCACAGTATGGTGGCCAGATTCCAAAGGCAAGCCTCCTGAGACAGCCAGAGGAATGCCATCTTGCCTCTTATGATGTAATCTCAGAAAGTCAGATGGTGTTACTTCCACTAGACTCTATTGGTCCAGGCAGTCCCATCTTAAGGGGAGGTGACATAAACTACAGCTGTTGGTAGGGGATGGCAAGGTCACATAGTCAGAAGATTAGTTGGGATGGAAAGCATTGTTCACCCATCTTTTGGGACTACAACCTGCCACAGTCAACTATGCACATAGTAAGCATTCAGTAAGTACTGTGGAATGGCAAAGACTACAGGGTCTTTGGTAAGAATTTTTACTGTAAGCCAAAGAAAACTGCTCAAACTAGTTAAACCAAAAAGTAATTTTTGGAAACTTTTCTTTTTTCTCACAGAACGCTGGGGAAGTTAAGTCTCTTGAGGGACTATTTCCAGGAACTATTGAATTTCTCTTCAAAATGTGTCTGAAGTCCACTGTATCACACCACTTCCACAACTATCATTCTCATCCTAGCTGCCATCATCTTTTACCTGGGATGTTGCAATGTCCTAACAACTCTCCCCATTTCTTCCCTCTGGTCCCTACTGTCTATTCTCCACATGGCTACTTTGGATCCCTTCCATTTGTAAGTTGGATTTTAATACCTCTTTGATCAAAACCTTGCAGAATCCTCTCATTAAATTCAGCCAAACCTCCTAAGACCTTACCTTGGCCCTCAAGGCCCACTATGATCTTGCCCTTGGTATCTTTTTGCCACCATCACCTGCCATGCTTGTCTTTGCTTCCCCTACCCTCACCTCTTCCTTGAACATCCAAGCATGCTCCCACCTTTGGGCCTTTGCTGTTGCTGTTCACTCTGCCTGGACCACCTTTTTTCCTAGATGTCAGCAAGGGTCTCTGTAATAGTCCATTCTAAAACTGCTATAAAAAATACCTGAGACTGAGTAATTTATAAAGAAAAGAGGTTTAATTGGCTCATGGTTCTGTGGCTGTACAGGAAACACGATGCTGGCATCTGCTCGGCTTATGGGAAGCCTCAGGAAACTTACAACCATGATGGAAGGCAAATCTTCCCCCATGATTCAGTCACCTCCCACCAGGCCCCACCTCCAGCACTGGGGATTACAATTCAAGAAGAGATTTGGTGGGAACACAGATCCAAACCATATCAGTTTCCTCCTTTTATTCTTTCAGATTTTATTCAGGTATCTCCTACCAGGGAGATCTTCTCTGACCCATCATTTCCAAAGTAGCATGTATAACAACACCTACTGGAAGACAGACTTGTTTTATAGCCCCAGTAATGATTTCCAAAACGAAGGAATCCAACTGGCTCATCAGAGCTTGAGCGTCCATCATGGTTCATCCATTACATCTAGGTTGGGAGTGCTGGAGTTGTCAGACAGCAAAAGGACAGACCTGCTAAAACTAAGTCTTACACGGGGTACAGTTCTCGAGGACAAGGTGCATTGGAAACTGTGAAATTATTCTATCACGTGTCTAATGGAGTTGAAAGAGGTGGCCATAACTCGGCTACTAACTCCTTGGGTGGCCTTAGGAGAGTTAAAAGTCTGGGACTCAGCTTCTTTTCCTATCAAATGATGATAGTATTATCTGCTACAATTACTTGCAGGGAGATCACAAAGATGAAAAGATAAGTCAGGATAGGGTCTTAGATGTGCTTTAAAATACTTCAGTCCCAACGAGAGATAGATGAAGCAAGTTTGAAAGATCTTGATTACCTGGGTGATAGGTATATGCTATTCATTATACTGTTTTCTGAACTTTTGTGTTTGTCCAAAAACTTGCATAATGAAAAATATGAACTACTTCACAAAGGTAAGGAATAAATACCACAGTAATAAGTAGACTCTATATACTGATGGTACCATGATTTAGCCTTTTTATTTGCTTTTGTTTATTGAGATTATATCATAGTTGTCTTCTTTGAAGCTGTTTCTAAAATAACCCAAATTTGAAAATTACTTGCCACCATTATCACAACAACAATGGTGCTTTTAAAACGTAAATTCCGTGGGGTTAGTTTTGAAGATTTTGGTATGATTAGAAACTTCAGCACAACATTCTGAAAATACCTTTAAATAAAATCTTAAGGAATAGGGACACAGTGTATGGGCATTTCAATGGGAAAGGTCCAGGCCACATCTCAGGTCTCAGTTCTTTTTTGTGTCACATTCCTTTGGTGGCTGTCATATCACCCATTCTATCATCAAGAGTGGCTCTGAAAAAAAATAAATAACTCCTTTCATCACTCCTCCTCAAAACTAGCATATCCAAACCTTCACATTCCAGTGGTTTCGCAGCTGATCATCATAGGACAAACATAACCAAAAGAAATTACAAATGTTACAGTATCTTACTAATTCGTGGTCTACACACTGATTGCTGAGATGATTAATAAGATCTCCATTGAATTTCCAACTACAGCTTTCATGCCTGACAATGAAACTTACAAAACCTATTTTTTCTTCTTTCTCTCCACTTCCAGGACAAAGATTCTGCTCCCAGGAGACCAGGAAGAACCCAGTGCATTAGTCTCAATGTTTCTTTGCATCTCTCAAGACCTCCAGATCTACTTAGAGTAACTTCCCTGGGCTTGTGCCCTACAAAGCAACCCCTTTAGGAGACATACCTAATGTAGATGATAGGCAATGGATGCAGCAAACCACCACCATGGCATGTGTATACCTATGTAACAAACCTGCATGATCTGCACATGTATCCCAGATCTTAAAGTATAATTAAAAAAAAAAAAGAATTTTCAAAACAGATTATCTAATTAACAAAATCTGTCCTGGACACTTAACATCTCTATCTAAACCCCTTGATTCTGTCCAATTTATTTAAAGTGCAGAAATTTCCATTTTAATGTTAAAGTGCCTAAAAAGTTTTATTATTTTCAGTTTTAAACCAGTAGGTATTATCCAAATTTGAGAATTCAGGATATCGTCAATCATAAACATAAGAAAGCTTGCACATGAGTGATGCTCAACAAATCGTTAGAGCAGTCAGAGCTGGGGACAGGATTCTGCTCTGAGATTTCCAGGGCTGACTAACAAGCCACCTGAAATAACTGACTGTAAACAGTATGCCTGGTTGCTGGTCAACAGAAAGTACCTGTTGCACTGCAGAACACTGAAAATATAGGACGGATTCGGGGACAATTCCTCAAAGGACAACATTGTTAAAAACCAGGATGTGGTCCCCAGTTTAGGTTTTACAGGCGAACCCTTGGAGTTTTCACGAACCACACTAATGGGTTCATTAAACCTTGGAAGTCAATAGGCCACTTGGAACTAGTTTAATTATATAGTAACAGATTGTAAAAGTAAGTGTTCTACTCCCAGCACTTTCCCATTTATTTTAAATGAATTCCTCAGGGAGGGGGTAAACAAAGATCTATAAATGGAATGGAAGTGGGTCATTTGTAAAATCATCTTATAGCTTGAGAGAAATACCATCTCCAATCATCCCTCCACATATTCAGTTGTAGCTGACATGTACGGAAAAGCAAAGGGCAGAATTCTATATCTTTTCACCTGAGTAAATCTACCTTTTTAAAATATGGAGATTAATTACTGTGGCTTCTCTGATGATTTACAATCATCTGATTATTACAAGAATAAGTTGAATTTTGTTCTATTCTACTTTTTCTGGTTTGCCACCACTTAAGTGGGGATAACCTGCCTTACCCCTGGTAGAAATGAATAATGCCAGTGGCTACTATAGAAACGCTGAGAGGTAGAGTTTTAAATGGCATAAATTAATAATAAGCTTCTATTTGTTAATCTGATTAGAAGACTCTCACATCCAGAAGTGCTGTTTTTCCCTATTGTTTTACAAGTCTGTACCCAGGTGTTTGGATGAGGGCAGGATGTCACATCACTCAAGAGAACTGACTGGCACTGCCATCTGGCTGCTCTTGGATTAGTCATGTCTCACCAAGCAGGTCACAATTTCATTTGTTTTTTAACTAGAAATAAATGTCATTAACAGTTGAGCAGAACATGAATATATATAAAATGTACATATGTATAATGTAACATAAATGTGTATGTATACTTCTGCATTATATATATATGTATATATGTATATATGTATATATGTATACATATGTACATATATTTATTTTATACTATGTTTATATACACATAGAACTGCTACTAAAAGTGAATATGTATAAGGCCTCTGACTTAGCAATTCTACTCCTAAGTGTAAAACCAAGAGAAATGTGTAGGTATGTGTACCAAAAGATATGTTCAAGTGCATTCACAGCAGCACTATTTGTAATAGCCAAATATGTATATATATGGCTATATACATATATACACACAGCCAAATACATACATATCTATACATAAGTATATATGTGTATTATATATGTATACATACGTATATATGCATAAAAGGCAGAAATGTATATCTACATAAATGTATATGCATGTGTGTGTGTGTATATATATGTATATACATAAAATGCAGAAATATAGGTGCAGGTGTAGCCTGTCATGTATCCATCAGAACCTAAGGAAAGCTTCCATTGAGAAAAAGATTTGGAAGATACTTAATTAGTTAACAATTGGACACACTTAAATTGTTTCTCTTAGAAATATATATTCCTTGTTATTTTAAAAAAAATCTTCTTACTCTCAAAGTGTTTTACTCTCCTAAAAATCTAATTATCTCATGTGTTTCACTTTCATAAAAAAAAAAAAGCAATATATTCTGACCCCCCATCTCAGGAAACAAGAGAAGGGGCTGGTGGTTTCATGCTTTTTTACTCCACTGAGTTACAAGAAGGGATGAAGACATAATGCACATAAGGCAGGCCTCTGGGAGACGCCGCAACAACACCAAACTTGCCGCTGAAAATCTTTAAAAGTTTGTGGCCAGTTTCAGATACCCAAGATGAAATTTAGCAAAGACTATTTTATTCCGTTCCATCCTATAAAATCTATTAAGCAACAAGATCTAATATGTGCCAGGCACTCTGCCAGGCTCTGTCACATAAAATACCTCATTTAATCTTCACAACATATTATCAGTGGTATTATTAACGTTACAAGATGAGCAAAGAGATTCTTCAAGGTTAGGAGACTTGCCCAAAATCACACAGTAATGGTTCACACATTCACCTCAAGGCTACTCTTATGATAGCCAGTGTTCTTTCCTTTCTCTCAGAATTGACTGACCATGGAATAATCTAACAGCATCCGGGTTGATACGGAAAGAATGGCCTATTCATGGAGTGGAAGAAAATATTTGCAATAAACATATCTAACAAATAACTCATCTGGAGAATATATAAAGAGTTTCTACAAATCAATTAACTCACATGGAGAATATATAAAGAACTTCTACAAATCAGTAAGACAAAGATACCCAAGCAAATAGAATAATGGAACAAATACTTCACAAAAGAGAATATTCAAATGTTTCATAAGCGTATTTAAATCATTCATTCATTAGTCATCATGGAAATGCAAACTAAGGCTATAATGAAATAATATACATACACCAGAATAGCTAATATAAAGAAGACCAAGAGGGTGAGGGTACACAGCAGTAACTCACTGCTGGTAGAGTGCAAATAGGTATAATGTTTATGGAAAACTATTTGGCAGTAGCTACTAAAAGTGAACATGTGTAAGGCCTATGACAGCAATTGTACCCCTAAGTATAAAACCAAGAGAAATGTGTAGATATGTGTACCAAAAAATATGTTCAAGGGCATTCACAGCAGCACTGTTTGTAATAGCCAAAATTTAAAAACTATCTAAATGTCCAGGAGGTTTGGTCCATTGAATTAAGCAGTGTACATTACTGAATAATACCTCTGCATATATTAACTAAAACATTTCTATAGTTGATTTATCCAGAATAATTAATCTGCCTACAATTTATTCTCAGATTATATAAAATTCACTTCCCCAAAACAGGTTTGTTGTGTCTAAGTTTTAATATTTGTGTGTGAAATACATATGTGTATATGCCTATGTTAAATTACACACACTCATATATACACATGTATACATACATGTATATGTCTACATGTGTATGTGTAATTGAACATACACATATATACAAATATATTATTCTCACAAATATTAAATTGAACATACATATATACACATATGTATTATATACAGACACGTGTGTGTGCATGTGTGTATGTAATTGAACATAAGTATGTATATGCACACAACTCAGGAAATTAGAAGAAAAATAGAATTTAATTTTGTGCAATGAAATTTTGTGTAAGGCTTTGTGCAAAAAATTAATTCAAAATGTTACATTTTACATAATAAAGATCTAAAAAGAAATCACAGTGCTTTTATTTTTAAACCAAGGGGGCTACTGATTTGATGTTTTTAAAATAAAGGAGCAGTTGTTCCAGATTGGAATTTTTATAGTTAATATGTAGGCAGTTAATATGTAGGCTGAAAAAATGTCTTTTTAGAAATTCCATTCCTGTCCATTCTATTAAGATGAAGGAAGAAACTGTTTTCTATCATTTCTTTTTGAAAAAAATGAAAATAACAGTTTGAATTTTCTTCTGTAATCTCTTCAGAAGGTTTGCATAGAACAGGCATTAATTAAACCATGATAATGTGGCTCAAAACAAAATGCTTACTATTTAATGGTAAGAGCTATTTTCATAATTACATATGTGGACTAATTTACCTATATCCTCATTACCTCAGAGTTAGTTAATTTTAGCTTGATTGGAGTGTCAGGTAAGGTGATTCACAGTTCTGAATACTAAAGAAGTACCAGAACACATTATTATCCAAACATTCCAGTGAGCATCAGACATTATGATTTTAATATTACTTTCAAGTAACCAAAAAGACTAAGATTTGTGAATAAATTGTAATTCCTAATTGATCTCTCCAGTCTGCGTCTGTGGTAATCTGTACCAGAAAGAGTACTGATCTAAAAGTCAGGTTGGGCAAGGTGGCTCACACCTGTAATCCCAGCACTTTGGGAGGCCAAGGTGGTAGTAGGATCACCTGAGGTCAGGAGTTCAAGACCAGCCTGGCCAACATGGCAGAACCCCCAACTCCACTAAAATTACAAAAACTAGCCAGGTGTGATGGTGCATGCCTGTAGTCCCAGCTACTCAGCTATTCAGGGGGTTGAGGCAAGAGAATCACTCACTTGGGCGGCAGAAGTTGAAGTGATCCCAGATGGCGCCACCGCACTCCAGCCTGGGTGACAGAGTGAGACTTTGTCTAAAAAAAAAAAAAAAAGCAGAAACCTGATTTCAACATTGGCTATAGCCAAGACAATTTATCTGAGCCTCCATTTCCTTACTTATCAATAAAGGACCGGGAAGGTATTGGGTCTCCGGAAGCAACACAATTATGTTTTGCTTTTCTGACAAGTTCAGCACTGGTCAGACAAGAATAAAGCCTTAGATACCCTTGATTCTTTTATCTGCATAGGTCTAGCAGTCTGGAGTCCTCTACTCTCCTAGCTCAGTGGATTAAACTTTTGTGTTGTCAAACACAGTAATGTCTGCAGCTGCTAAATGATTGCCCCTTGTAGGCTCCTATACACCTGGTGACTTCTACTCAGCAAGTGGGTTTACACTTAGTTGTGTTTGTCTCCAAACTTAATTATGCAACTTTTATATATAATTGTAGTTAGGTTATTGATTTAAATAGTATGTAAACAAATAATATGAGTTAATAAGGAAAATAATTGTTGGTATGACTAAGTTGAATGCTCTGAGGAAAATTAGTAAAAGTGAGCCTCTAACTAAAATTGCTCTTTAATTAGATGTGCCAACACAACTATAAAATAGTTTTTAAAATCTGAAAACATTCTGCACTCAGCCTTGCATTCTATATTTAGGTTCTCACTCCATTTAAAGAAACTCAAGAATCTCAATGTTTGAGAAGTTGTGCAGTATTCAATGGGCATACACATCCCAACTAATACAATTGTAGAATATATTTTATAATTGAAGAATTGTAGTATTGATAACAGAAATACTTTTCTTTCAATTTGTGTGTATGATTTTTTTCTCAAGCAGCTATTCAGTAGCTACTCAGAACATATACATTTATTAAGTTTGGAGCCAAACTACCTAATAAACCGAGCTGCTAGCTATTTCTTTTGGTTAGGAGCATTGTGAAAAAATTACTGGGAAAACAAGCATTCTGTGAACTGAGAAAGTTTGGGAACTTCTCCACTGCAGGATGGCAGAGGTATAAGACAGAAGGAACCTGTCTGACACCTATATTAGCTGTTTTGGGATGTTTTTGTTACAGCAGCTAATGTTACCTTAGCAGCTAATGCTACCTACAGCACCTAATGTTACTAATACAATGATTTAAGTTAACACAATAAATGGAATTTCTATTCAAAGGCAATCCTGGGAATGAAGTTGTGATTAAAGATGATGTACTGTGAATCAGCTCAGGATTAGGAAGCAGACCTTCTAGGGATGTGGCTAAGTCTCAAGCCTGTCTCTCACTAGCTCTGAAAGTGAGAGACAGATCACTTTGCACTACTGAGCACCGATTTACATATCTGCAACAGAGGACATTCATCTATTGCTAGAGTTGCTTCCAGACCCAGCGCTCTAAGTATCTAAACGTACATTGAGCCTGCTCCCTGCTTCCCAAGGCTCTCACATGACTTCTTCCTGATCTGGCTCCCATTTCTTCCCTCTCACTTCTTCACCAGAGTCAGACTGCTTTTCTTTTCCTTACAGCTGGTACATCTATTGTATTTCTTAAGTTCCTGTCCAACAAACTCTAGGTATAGAATGTGAAGCCACCCCTAGTACTCTACTTTTATGTGATCCAGGAGTAAGTATACATTTTGAGAGATTTCATACTAACATCATTGGAATGTAAATCAGGGATAACCAAAAGCAATGAAGAGAATTCACAGTGTTTTCAAATATTGTATTACAAATTGTAAAACAATATGTTTTTTGTTAATTTGCCGTAAATCCCATTCCTTGCTGGTCATTCCTCATTATGACCCTGGAGAAGGGAAAATGAGAAAAGTAGATGCCGCATCTGGAGAAAAGAAGACCTAATAGGGTAGAAGCTCTTGGAGGAAAGTCATCTGAAGAAGAAAGTTCATACTTCTGGCCCCCAGAGAAGCGTAGAGGGGAGGAGAAAAGTCAAAAGGAGGAGATGTGTTTTGACTTTCCCTCTCTGGGCCAAGGACTGAGGGAAAGGAAAGAGCCTATGGGATAGGCTAAGGGACCAGATAGAAATAGGAGGAGCTTTTGCTCTACTTTACGAGGCTCTGAAGGGAGACTGCATTATCGATTGACATCCAGCCAGTGTGGCTGTAGCAGAGGACCATAGGTGAAGTGGCAAGAGTGGGCAAGAGAGATCTTAGAGCCTTCCTTGGTGCTTAAGTATCCTGAAAGAGATGCAAAGCATCCTACATAGCTCTTGAGTAAGGTGGACATGAGTTTATAGCACTAGCTTTCCAGATGTCCTTCTGGCAAGAAGACCCCGTAACCCCAGGCTGATGGGAGGCATCAAAGCCAGACCTCAGAGCTGATGTGGGCTTAGTTAGTGGTGGTGAAGCCTCAGCTTTGATACCTAAAGAGCAACAAATGAGTTCACCAGTCACAGATGTGAGCACCAGAAAACGATCATCTCTGCAAAGGCCAGAGAAGTCAGAGGACGTTACAAAATAATAGCTCCTTTCCTTACTACCTGAAGTCTTACAAGCCATTCTCTCCCAGTAGGATGCTCCCTTGGAAAAATGCAAAGAGAGAAGAAAATCCTTTTAAAATGACCTTTTATTTTAGGCCGGGCGCGGTGGCTCACGCCTATAATCCCAGCACTTTGGGAGGCTGAGGCAGGTGGATCACGAGGTCAAGAGATCGAGACCATCCTGGTAAACATGGTGAAACCCCATCTCTACTAAAAATACAAAAAATTAGCTGGGCATGGTGGCGCATGCCTGTAGTCCCAGCTACTCGGGAGGCTGAGGCGGGAGAATTGCTTGAACCCAGGAGGCGGAGGTTGCGGTGAGCCGAGATCATGCCATTGCACTCCAGCATGGGTAACAAGAGCGAAACTCCATCTCAAAAAAAAAAAAATGACCTTTTATTTTAAAAGAATGACAGAAAGAAATATTTAACAAGATTATTTAAATAAACAAATCAGATTTGATGTATTAGATTTGACCAAATACTTTTTCTCCCTATTACTACCTCCATAAGGAGCATTAGACCAGTTATGAAAAATAGGTGGTATTTTCTTTGCACATCTGAATATAGCATACAATATTTTGATTATTCTACACTGACACTAATCAACATGTATGCTGTGCCAGATACCACACTAGGCACTTTGATTAGGGTCCCTTTCTTAATTAATGGAAATCCAATGCCCTGTAATCTCCTCTCCCTTGCAATCAAGCCTCCTCTCTCCCCATCCTCTGGTTCTGCACTACGTCACACAGGAACCCTCTTCCACAGAGGTTTCATTCTCTAATACAATGTTTCCCCAGCTTCTCTGATGATAAAAGGTCTTCTCTGATGCTTCTCAAAACTAAGGCTCCTAGACCACTCAGTGAGAGACCTGGACTCAGAGTGCCTGCAATGGGGCCCAGGTATTTTTAACAAGTACCCCAAGTGACTCATCACCAGAGAAGTTTAGAAAAACCTTGCTCTATCATCTAATCCATACATTGCAATCTGCCCTTACAGTCATCTACATTTCAGTAAGACGGTGCCACCATCAATCCTGATGCATACGCCAAAGTCTTAGAAATGCTGCATTTTCCCTCACTCCTCCTATATACAAGGCACTACCTACACCTTTGATCGAGTCATCAGTTTATATCTCAAATAATCAATTTCTTTCCTTCTCTATTAACACCATCATATTCTAGGCAAAATTTCTACAACTCTTGACAATGGGTATGCTTCTACTCTTCGGCTGTTTGTGTTTCATATTTAGTAGCCAGAGTCATCTTCTTAAAACATAAATCAGATTTTGTCAAGCTCATGTTACACTTCTGATTAAATCTTTTAAGAGATCATACATAAGGTAGAACTCAAACTTCTTTCTCGTGGTTCACAGATCCCGCATGTTCTGGTCTTGACTACCTCACCATCTTCCCTCAAGCCCTTCTTTCACCCACTCACCATCTCATTCACCCTGGTTTTCTTTGAGGTTTGCCAACACAACAGGCTGTTGCTTGACTCATGGCTTTTTGTACAAACTCCTTTTCCCCCTACACATGGCATTCTTCGGATGACTAGTTCCTGTTCATCTTTTGGATCTCACCTTCAATTTCACTTCCTGGGAAAAGACTTCCCTACCACCCTATAAAAAGTAGACTGTCATCTATCACCCTATAAATAGTAGAGTTGTCTTCTCTTCTTAATCTCAGGATATCGTTCTTGTTCTTCATGACACATCACTATTCATAAATATTTATGTTTGTTTAGTTTTATGTGCATTCATTTATACATTTTTGACTTTCCAACCAAAATGGGAACTCCAGGAGTATATAGCGTGCATCATTTGTGCACAATATAGTACATGGCTCTCAGTAAACATCTGTTGAATGAATGAATACATAAATAAAACCTGAATCATTAGACCTTTGAGCTATCTTCAAGTTTGTGAGAAATGGAATCCCTTTTCAACCTTTTCCCTGGAAATCACAATTTGTAGAATTTTCTCACAGACAGGATAGAAAAAAAAAAAGTATAAATATACCAATTCTCCAAAGTAAATAAAATAAGAATAAGGGAGCGGTGGGCAGAACAAAAGGAATCTAGGTAACTTTCTAGAAAAAAGCAATATTCTAGCTCCTTATGAAAACTCACAAGATAATCCACATTCTGTTCTTAAATTCTAATTACCACCACACATGAAGATTCTACTCTATAGAATTATGTCTATAGGTCTATTTCATAACAACTGAGTTAACACACACACAAAAAAAATTAGCAGGTAGATAGCCAATGCAGTAGCAAAAAGGTTGGTAGACTTTTACCAGCATTTGCTAGTCTTTTCCTCTGTTCTTTGGGAGACACATCATGAAAGGGAATTGTTTTATGTTCATTTCTATGTATCAATAATTTTATGGTAAGTCACTTTATCTAGAACTTTGAAAAGTCATGTCTATTTCCCCCTTAGGTAAAGTGTTAAAATTGAACATCACTCTCAGGAGTTTGTGACCATCCATGGTGTTTATACTCAGATTATCGTTTTACTGTTTCTGAGCCCATATCATGGTTGGTCTTCTCAGTTCCATAAGTTTTTTTTCTGTCACTGTTTACATTCACTATCATAAGGCTTTTTATTAATTTTGTGTGGCTTTATCTTTTTCATGCTTTCAAAATTAAGTGTTTAGTACTGTTTTATATGTAACTTGAAAGCTCAAGTGAATTACTTTCAAGGAGTTCATGGACTTTTTGAAACACTTGGACTATACAAGGAACAATCTTATTTCACACATGTAAAGAGTCACATTCAAGAGAGAGTAAATTACATCCTCTCTTAGTGTCAAAGGATAATTAGAAAAATCTCTTCATTTCCATTTTTTGATCATGAATTTTCTCTTTCTCTGCTAATGAAGAATCCTGAAATGGTACCATCACCACAATGTTTGGTTGATGTCTATCTTACTTCCTAATTCCTTCTTAGACATTAACAAATGTGCAGTAGTTCTTCAAAATGCTGTTTATTTATAGTTTATTGTGTGGTGTTAAATCCTTTCTAACCTGACACCTCTAGGACATATATTATTGCTCCAGCTGTATTTACTTTCTAAAATGAGATTTGGGATGAGTTACTGATCTTTACAATCCAATGAAATGACTTCATCTACTGAAATGTTATTCAGCCTAACTGACAAAGGAGTTGGGCTTTCACTGACTCAAGAGTGGTCTTTAAATGACGCTGGTATCTCATAGCACTAGTGGTATCCACTGACAACTGACATTCAAAAGAGGATCATTTCAATAGCTTTTACAATGTACAAATTTGAGGATGTGATTCATTTCATAAAATGTATACTTGAGAAAAATAAAACCTCATTAAGGAGTAAATGCTGGTCAATTAGCCTTACTCACTAGCCAGATTTTTCCCCATACTTAGAATCAAAGACCTACAAGAGAAAATAATCACTTTCATATATGCATAGGTACCAAAGAAGAATATTTAAATACATTTGGTAACTTTTTGATAACAGGTATCAAAATGATATATTTTTCTTACTCTTCACACCAACAATTCCAAAAATGTCAAAGTAGACCTCTAAGAAAATATTTCACTACAGGAGTGTTTACTCCCACTTAAAATAGTGAAAAATCACTAACCTCCTTCCTGAGCAAAAACAGAAATTTAGCCAAATAAACTAATATACCTCCATGGGATGGAAAACGATAAAGTCATCAACAAGATGCGGTGGAATATGCAATGATACAGAAAGATCTTAACATACTTATTCAGGAAGTGTGTTATGTTCTAGACACTGTGCTTATTAGTATGTTCAAGACACTGGGTCCTAGATTCTCAATGATGATGAAGACAGACATAACTCCTGACCGGGAGATTAAAAATAAATTTAAAAAAATGAAAAAGGCATCTGTTTAGTAAATTTTAATTTTTATATCATTTTATATAAATACATACTGTTAAACAAAAGTATGGGAAGCCATTGTTTGGGACAGAGCTCCTACACTAGGCCCTTACAGACCAGACCACACCAAAATGGAACACCCATGCTAAGTGTCACATAATCAAACTGCAACAGGAGATTCCAGTCTACTTGAGCCAGTGTAATAGGAAAGTCCTGTCTACTTTAACCCTTATTAAAAAAAAAAAAAAAAAAAGGCAGCTGAAGTAACCTAACGTTAACCAATTAGCTTTTATTCTATTGCTCTGTTTCCTTGCTTCCACTTTACAGAACCCACGGTTCTGCCATTGCCCGGTCAGGGCTCTCATTCGATTTTGTAAATGGCGGTTGCTCCAATTCATGAATCACAAATAGAAGCCAATTCGATTTAAAACTAAATTTGTTGTAATTTTGTCTTTTGACAACACATAAAAACACTGGTGAACACATTTTTCTCGATAATAGAACTGCAAAACATTTTCTTCCTTTTGCTACATTTGCTAAAATCATGATGCTTTATTTCTATTAAAAGAAAACAATTTTAAATACAATTTTCAGCAAAATGTAACAAGTCTATATATCATGGTCATTGTATCACTTGAGAATGTTGAAACTGTAAATGCTAAATAAGTAGATGCCAAGATATTCACAGTATCTAAGGTATAATGTAATTAAAAACAGGAAAAGTGTTCACTTCTCTTCAGGCAGTCATCTACCCTCATTGAGTGCTTGTATGCAAAGCATCAGGGAAAATACTACAGTTTACTTTCTAGCTCGAATATTTTCCCTTTTATAAAATGCTTTGAATGTGAAGTAAATATTGGGAGATAATGCATGATCATAACTTAAGCTGAAGGGCATATACAAGCAGTAATTTTAATTATTATTTTCTAATGATGAATACACTTGCTCTCACCCCATAAAATATTTGGCCACAAACCGACATGGCTTCAGGGTAAGTTGATGTTCACTTCACTCCCACATGGATTTTATCAAGATTCATTAAGGTATCTTGTTAACTACACCTTCTCATTTATTGTGAGTTTTTTTTTTTTCTTTCATAAATCCGAAGTGAATTCAAATGAATAAAATAATGTAAATTAAAGAGCTTGGATGTTTAGTAAAACCTAAGGGAGATTATATTTATTGTGTGGCACAACGCTGAGTATAATGAAGACAAGATTTTCTCCCTAGTGTTCATTTTGTGTGTTAAATGCTTTAATCATTTTGAGCATAAGGGCTTTCCTTCATTATTATTGCAATGCTGGGAAGGTCTAAGGTTGTGTTTCTTATACAATCAATGATAAGAGCAACCTACATTTAGAAAATGATTTGTATTCAGATGTTTCCAAAGCTCTTTGTATGCAATGTTTGGTTGTTACTCTTGCCTGTTTGTTTATTATAAGTTTCTTCCACCTGACAATTTAAATAAGGGTCACAGTTTTATGAACCTCACCGGCTGGTTGTATTACATTTTAAAATATCAGGACTCAGTGTGTAGGTTGGGATGAGGCTGGGAGGTTGGAAAAAGTATGCTTAAGCTGTAGTTTAATGTTGTATTTTTTGTTTTTATTCTTTCGTGTTCCAAAAAAAATTTTATGAAGTTTTTTCCTTCAGTAAAAATTACTGTTTAAAGCTTTTGAATTCTTCATTTATTTGTTAAAATCCACTCTAACTTTGGAGACATAGTAGTTTTAAAAAGCCTGAAGGCATATTGAGTTCAGTTTAAATCCTAACTCTGTGATCTTAAGCAAGTTATTTAATCCAGGTCTAGATGTTTCATGGCTAACAGAGAATCTGAATACCCACTTAACAGGGTTGTCATTTGGAATGAATAAGATGATGCATGGAAAGTTTCTGGTGTTTAATAAATGATAGTTATTTTTTTGAAAAGACCAACAAAATAGACAGATGGCTAGCCAGATTAATAAAAAAGAAAAGGGAGAAGAATCAAATAGATGCAATAAAAAACAAAAAAGAGAATATCACCACTGACTCCACAGAAATACAAACCACCATCAGAGATGACTACAAACAACCCTATGCACATAAACCAGTCAACCTGGAAGAAATGATAAATTTCTGGACACTTGCACCCTCCCAAGCCTAAGCCAGGAAGCTGAAACCTTGAACAGACCAATAACAAGGGCTGAAGTTGAGGCAGCAACTAAGAGCCTACCAACCAAAAAAACTCCAGATCCAGACGGGTTCACAGCTGAATTCTACCAGATGTACAAAGAGGAGCTGGTACCATTCCTTCTGAAACTATTACAAACAATGCAAAAAGAGGGAATCCTTCCCAAATCATTTTATGAGACCAACATCATCCTGATACCAAAACGCAGCAGAGACTCAACAAAAAAAGAAAACTTCAGGCCCAAATCCATGATGAACATCAATGCAAAAATCTTCAATAAAATACTGGCAAACTGATTGCAACAGCACATCAAAAAGCTTATCCATCATGGTCAAGTAGGCTTCATCCCAGGGATGCAAGGCTGGTTCAACACACACAAGTCTATAAACGTAATCTACCACATAAATAGAACAAAGATAAAAACTACATGATTATCTCAATAGATGCAGAGAAGGCCTTCGACAAAATTCAACAGTCCTTTATGCTAAAAACTCTCAATAAACTAGGTATTGATGGAACATATTTCAAAATAATAAAAGCTATTTACAACAAACCCACAGCCAATATCATACTGAATGGGCAAAAACTGGAAGCATTCCCTCTGAAATCCGGCACTAGACAAGGATGCCCTCTCTCACCGCTCCTATTCAATATAGTATTGGAAGTTCTAGCCAGAGCAATTAGGCAAGAAAAAAAAAGGTATTCAATTAGGAAAGGAGGAAGTCAAACTGTCTCTATTTGCAGATAACATGATTGTATATTTAGAAGACCCTAACATCTCAGCCCAATATCTCCTTAAACCGATAAGCACCTTCAGCAAAGTCTCAGTATACAAAGTCAATGTGCAGAAATCACAGGCATTTCTACACACCAATAACAGAAAAACAGAGAGCCAAATCAAAAGTGAACACCCATTCACAATTGCTACAAAGAGAATAAAATGCCTAGGAATACAACTAACAAAGGATGTAAAGGAGCTCTTCAAGGAGAACTATAAACCACTGCTCAATGAAATAAGAGAGGACATAAACAGATGGAAAAATATTCCATGCTCCTGGTTAGGAAGAATCAATATTGTGAAAATGGCCATACTAACCGAAGTAATTTATAGATTCAACACTATCCCCATCACGCTACCAATGACCTTCTCCACAGAATGGGAGAAAAACCACCTTAAACTTCATATGGAACCAAAAGAGAGCCTGCATAGCCAAGACAATCCTAAGCAAAAAGAACAAAGCTGGAGGCATAATGCTACCTGATTTCAAACTATACTACAAGGGTACAGTAATCAAAACAGCATGGTCCTGGTACCAAACAGAGATATAGACCAACAGAACAGAATAGAGGCCTCAGAGGCAATGCCACACATCTACAACCATCTGATATTTGACAAACCTGACATAAACAAACAATGGGGAAAGGAGTCCCTGTTTAATAAATGGTGTCGGGAAAACTGGATAGCTATGTGCAGAAAGCAGAAACTGGACCCCTTCCTGACACCTTACACTAAAATTAATTCCAGATGGATTGAAGACTTAAACATAAGACCTAACACCATTAAAAACCCTAGAAGAAAACCTAGGCAAAACCATTCAGGACATAGGCATAGACAAGGACTTCATGACTAAAACACCAAAAACATTGGCAACAAAAGCCAAAATAGAGAAACGGGACCTAATTAAACTCCAGAGCTTCTGCACAGCAAAAGAAACAATCATTAGAGTAAACTGGCAACCAACAGAATGGGAAAAAATTTTTGCAATGTACCCATGTGACAAAGGGCTAATATCCAGAATCTACAAAGAACTAAAACAGATTTACAAGAAAAAAACAAACGAACCCATCCAAAAGTGGGCAAAGGATATGAACAGACACTTTTCAAAAGAAGACATATACGAGGCCAACAAACACAAGATACCACCTCATGCCAGTTAGAATGGTGATCATTAAAACATCTGGAGACAACAGATGCTGGAGAGGATGTGGAGAAATAGGAACGCTTTTACACTGTTGATGGGAGTGTACACTAGTTCAACCATTGTGGAAGACAGTGTGGTGCTTCCTCAAGGACCTAGAAATTCCATTTGACCCAGCAATCCCATTACTGGGTATACACCCAAAGGATTGTAAATCCTTCTAATTTAAAGACACATGCACACATATGTTCATAGAGGCACTATTTACAATAGCAAAGACCTGGAACCAATCCAAATGCCCATTAAAGATAGACTGGACAAGGAAAATGTGGTACATATACACCATGGCACATATACACCATGTATAAATGTGGTATGTATACACCATGGAATACTATGCAGCCATAAAAAATGATGAGTTTGTGTCTTTTGTAGGGACATGGATGAATCTGGAAACCATCATTCTCAGCAAACTGACACAGGAACAGAAAATCAAACACAATATGTTCTCACTCATAGGCAGGTGTTGAACAACAAGAACACAGGGACGCAGGGAGGGTAGCATCACACACTGGGGTCTGTTGGGGTGGGGCCGAGGGAGGGACGGCGGGGGAGGGGTGGGGAGGTCAGGGAGGAATAACATGAGGAGAAATGCCAGATGTAGGTGACGGGGGATGGAGGCAGCAAACCACATTGCCATGTGTGTACCTATGCAACAATCCTGCATGATCTGCACATGTACCCCAGAACCTAAAGTACAATTTAAAAAAAAGAAAAATAAAATAAAATATAATAAATGATAGTTATTGGCAGGATCACCCATTGCTTTGTGTGAAATCATGGTATTATAGAAATAAACAAAGACAATGACAGATGGTATCAATTTATTTTCAATTATTATTTTATTACATCACTGAATCTGAATTTCACATTAAAACTTTACAAAGTACATTCTCCAGGGAGAAAAAATAAACTTAGTAATACCAGCCTGTGCTTGCTTTGGAGACAATCAGTGATGGGGTAACAATTAAGTGATTCTTGGTGATCATTCCTTATGACACTTCATGCCAACGAAAAATGATATGCTAGGCAAGAGAGTCGAGCCAGCCTGCATGATCTCACTCAGTATGACTCCCACTCTGCCCAGGGATGGAGGATTAGAAAACACAAAATAGAATGTTCTGAGATTTCTTCCAGTGATGAACATATATTGCTCTCGAAATAAGAAAACAGATTATCTTAAAAACTAAGATAATCTGAAAACAAAAACTAGAGCCTCAGCTATGCAAGCTCTTTTTCAAGTAGAAAATTAACTCTGAATCAAAAATAGCAAAACAATAATAGTAGCTGTCAATTTAATAGAACACTAACTACATGTCAGGCATATTTGCTGTGCTCAATTCCCGACCTAGATTATCTTAACGGACCTTCACTGTAAGTGTGAGTTAGAGACCATAATTATACCCATGTTATAGACGGAAAAACAGAATTTGGGAAGTAGAGTGAGTTACCAAGTCTTCTTACTCCAGAACCCCTGTCTCTTTCATAAAGACCCTCGGCTGTCTTGGCAGAGCCAACGTGTTGAAGATAAAGTATTCAACTTGACAAATTCCCCAGTAGCAGATCCAGAGGAACACCGTGAACTCGATGCTCTTCTCATCCCACCTGTAAGGATAAGGATTCTAATGTGAGATCCTGTCCAGGACCATCTTACGACCCACAATCGGTAGCACCTCCAGAAAAAGGAATTCAGTATTTATTACTTATCTGAGTATTTTCTTATGTACTTTACTTGCCTAATGTCCTTTAGTTCTCAAAACAAATCTACAAGACAGGAATTATTATTATTATCCTCACTGGAGGAAACTAAGATTTAGAAAGATTAAGTAACTTGCCTAAGGTGACATAGCTAATGAGCGACAAGATGGAGCTGGCTCTCAAATTCAAGCCCTCATGCCAAAGTCAGTGCTTCAGAACAACACATCCTGCAAATACGTGTATATTGGTGATACTTAAGTGCAAGACCTGTGTTTTTAATGCTTGTATCCCTACCTCCAATAACAGGGCCAGACATAGAGTCAGTATCAATAATAATTGTAGACACCTAAAAAACACTTACTTTGGGCCAGGCACTCAAAGCACTTTATACATATGTAAAGTGCTGTGAACTTCTTTAATCCTTGTGATAACCCCGTAAGGAAGGTACTGTTATTATCTGTCACTTTCGGATGAAAAAACTGATACATGAGTGAGAAATGGAAGAAGAGACAGAAGAAGGGGAAGGAAGGAGGAGAGCGAGAAAGAGGAAAGAAATAATATTTCAGAATATGGAAGCTGGTCTCTCTGAACAGATTCCTTCTGTGACCCATCTCATCTGCGAAGTCCAAACATGTGCCATGCAAAATAGATCCCACTGCTTCAGCTCTGCCTGGTGCAGAGACAATTAATGATTTTGTATGATTCAGAGTTTACATCCCACTTGCATCATTAGTCACTGTTCTGATTTAAAATGTCACCAAAACTCGATGGCTTCTCTGGGCATATAGGCACAGCTGTGCCCTTCTGTTTCTGTGATTTTTGAGGTTGTTGATATGACATGCTGAACAATCACTCTGTAGGTAAAATTTCAACAAAGCTGTCTGAATGTCATCTCTAAAAAAGACCAAAGTTGGCAGCTGTAATGACACAAGGGACAGCATTCTAGAGACAAGCAGGCAACAAGTATTGGAAGCAAAAGAGCAGAGACAACCAGGGAGCAGAATCCATCCAGGTGGAAGCTTGGGTCCCCGAAGGTTAGAGAGCCTTGAAAAGGGATTAGACAGGTGGGTTGGACTAAACAGTTTGCCAAGCAGGCTGTGGTTCCCTATTCATAGAGCTGTTGTTCAGGGTTGGATCTACAGTCCCTGGGAGTCAGGAAAAACTGGAAGGCAAAGTGGGAAGTTGGCTCCAAGTACAGGCAGGTACCCAGCTTTTCATTCTGGAGTTCAAAATCAAGCCAAAAGTGGTCCGTAATCTCCATTTGACCTTAGTCACTTAAACTAATGAGATAAGACAGGCTCCTCAAATTCTCCTAACTGTGAGATTAGTCCCAGAAGCTAGTGTAGGCTGGATTTTTGATGTGCACACTGACTTTGGGTTCACGTATCTTATTTATGTCTACTTGGTTTTCAGTTGATTCTCATGGCTTTTTCAGTTAGCATATGGCATCATTTGCAAATGATAATTATGCTGTCTCCACTTTCCCAATTATTATAACCTCCTTTCTTCATCTTCTTTGCATTAAACAGAGTTTCAAGAACAGACAGAGCCACATTCCCTCATTTAAAACTCTTAGGACCAGGTATGTTTAGAATTAAGAATTTTTCAACTTTTAAATGTGGTAATATTATTTCTCACATAAGGTATAAAGCAGGACTCTTTAACCAAATATATTAACATGTTTCTTTAACAAAAGTAAAATGAATTTTCTAGGGATGAATAAACACTCTATAGCACCTCATACCAGTTTAGTGTCAGTTTTTGCTGCCAAATCAGTTATTAAAAAAAAAAAAAAAAAACTTCTGGTTTTCAAAGCATTGAGATTTCATAATTGCAGATAGGCAACTGTGAATACAACAAAGTGAGAAATAGTTGCTATAATGGGCATCTTTTTTGAAAAGAGAAAAATAGATGATACTTGAGACTGTTTACATGTAGAGGAGGGAAACGCTAAAAGAGAATGAAATTGTACGGACAAGAGAAAAGGGCTGGCTGACGCAGCGTTCCCCAACAGAGTGGAAACACACAGACCCCACCCCACCAGAGCCCATACCTTCTGGACAAATGAAAGAGGAATCCCAGCTTTTTGTTTAAATGACAAATTATAGGTGTATGTATGTATGAGGTACATAGGTTATGATTTTTTATTATAATCTTCAATGGATAAATCAAGCTAATTAACATATTCCCCACCTCAAATATTTCAGTTTCATAAGAACATTTGAAATCCTTTTAGTGAAATTTAAATGTACAGTGCTCAATTACTAGCTATAGTCAGCATGCCGTATATTAATCTCAAAAAAAGGAAAAATATAAAAATAAAACTTATTTCTCCTATGTACCTGAGGCTTTGTACACTGTGGCCATCATCTCCCCATTCCCCCCCACCCCCAGCCTCTGGTAATCACCCTTCTACTCTCTGTTTTTGTGAATTTAATTGTTTTACACAAGGTTTTGTCATGTGTTTGGCTTATTTCACTTCACATGATGTTTGCCAATTCCATTCATGTTGTCACACATAACAGAATTCTGTCATTTTTAAAGATGGAATCGTATTTCATTGTGTATATCTCCATTTTCTTCATTCATTCATCTCTTTACAGATACTTAGATTACTTTCATATCTTGGCTATTGTGAATGGTGCTGCAGTGAACATAGGCATGCAGGCATCTGCCTGACATACTGATTTCAAACCTTTTAGGTATATACCTAGAAGCAGGATTGCTGGTTCATACAATAATTCTATTTTTAGTTTTCCAGGGAACCTCCACACTGTTTTCCAACATTTGTTTTCTTTTATATTTTTGATAACCATTCTAATAAACATGAGGTGATATCTCAGAGTGGTTTCATTTTGCATCTCGCTAATCATTAGTAGTGTTTAATATTTTTTCATGTTAGCCGTTTGTAGGTCTTCTTTTGAGAAATGTCTATTCAGGTCCCTTGCCCATTTCTCTTTTTTTCTTTCTTTTATTTTAGACCCCAGAGGTATATCTGTAAGTTTGTTACATGGGTATATTGCATGATGCTGAGGTTTGGGCTTCTAATCGGCCCATAGGCCAAGTAGTGAAAATAATACCTGATAGGTAGTTTTTCAACCCTTACCCCCCTCATTCTCCCCTTTTGGAGTCTCCAGTGTCTATTTTTCCCATCTTTGTGTCTGTGTGTATTCAATGTTCTAGCTCCCACTCATAAGTGAGAACATGTAGTATCTGGTTTTCTATTTCAGTGTTAATTCACTTAGGATACTGTCTTGCCCGTTTCTTAATCAGCTTATTTGTTTTCTTTCTATAGATTTGTTTGAGTTCCATACATGTTCGGATATTAGTCTCTTACACTAACTGGGATGTATGAGTTGCAAACATTTTCTCACAATCGGTAGGTTGTTTCTCCACTCCGTTCATTGTTTTCTTTGGTATAGAGAAGCATTTTATTTTCATGTAATCCCATGTATCTAGCTTTGCTTTTGTTGCTTACACTTTTGTGGTGGAAGATAAAAAATTATTGCCCAAACCAATGTCATTTAGGTTTTTCTTTGTTTTCTCCTAGTAGGTTTACAGTTTCAGGTGTTATATTGAAGTTTTTAACTCATCTTGAATTGATTTTTATATATGTAGTGTGAGATAAGAGTCCAATTTCATTGTTTTGCATATGGATATTGAGTTGTCCCAACACTGTTCATTCAAGAGACTGTCCTTTTTCCATTATGTATTCTTTGCCCTTTTGATCAATTGATTGCAGACACTTAGGTCCTTTTCTGAGCTTTCTATTATGTCCCATTGGTTGATGTGCCTATTTTTATTCCAGTACCATGC
This sequence comes from Cacajao melanocephalus, assembly GCA_963573385.1. Taxonomy (NCBI): domain Eukaryota; kingdom Metazoa; phylum Chordata; class Mammalia; order Primates; family Pitheciidae; genus Cacajao; species Cacajao melanocephalus. The sequence goes on from CAUYLG010062012.1 coordinate 82,910, forward strand.
TCTTTTAACCAATTCTTCACAAGCTATTCCAAAAAATCTAAGAGAGTGAAACATTTCCAAACTTTTTTCATGAGGCCATAATTACCAAAGCCAGACAAGAATGTCACAACAAAAATAAAACTACAGACTAATATCCTTAATGAACATAGATGTAAAAATGTTCAACAAAATACTAGTGAAATGAATTTAACAATACATTAAAAGGATCATTCACCATGATCAAGTGGGATTTGCCCTGGGATGCAAGGATGGTTCAACATTCGTAAATCAATAAATATGATACATTAACACAATGAAGGACAAAAATTATATGCTCATACTATGAGATGCAGAAAAAGCATTTGACAAAATATTAAAAGTAAATGGCAAAAACAGCAACTACTTTTGCACCAACCTAATATGATATACTTTCATGATAAAAACTCTCAACAAATTACTTGTAGAATGAATGTACCTCAAACAATAAAGGCTATGTATGACAAATCCATAGCCAACATCATACTCAACAGGGAAAAGTTGAAAGCTTTTCCTCTAAGATCTGGAACAAGACAATAATGCTCACTCTCACCACTCCCATTCAAGATAGTGCTACAGGTCCTAGCCGGAGCAATAGGCAGGAGACAGAAACAAGAGGCATTCATAGCGAAAAGGAACAAGTTAAATTGTCCCTGTTTGCTGATGATGTGACCTTATACATAGGAAACCCTAAAGATTCCACCCAAAGACTGTTAGAACTGATAAATTCAGTAAAGTTGCAGGATACAAAATCAAAAATCGATCAGTGTTTTTCTAAACTAACAATGAACTTTCTAGAAAAAAATCAAGAGAACAATCCCATTTACAATAGCTGCAAAAATACTTGGGAACAAATTTAACCAAGGAGGTAAAAGACCTGTACACTAAAAACTATAAAACATTTATGAAAAAAATTAAAGAAGGCACAAATACATGTAATATTTTATGTTAATGAACTGGAAGAATTAATATTATTAACACGTCCATTCTACCAAATAAATCTACAGATTCAATGCAATCCCTGTAAAAATTTCAATGTCATTTTTCACATATATCAGATAAAAAAATCCCCAGATTAATATAGAATCTAAAAAAAACTTGAATATCTAAGATAATGAGCAAACGGAACATGAGGTAGAGGCATCACATTATCTGATTTCAACTACGCTACAAAGAGCCCTACCAGATGTATTTGTAAGCTTTTAATTCCTATGACCAGAGAACCCTGAAGTAAATCATACAACAGCACTTTTCACACCTATTTCATTTTCATCCTAGACATAAACTCTACTAGGCCTATATTATAGCTTTATTGTATTTGCATCTGTGAAAACCCCTAGCATATAACCTATATTTGCACCTATTTAATAAATCAACTTTTGTGAAATTCCTTTGCATATGCAAAAGATACTGAGCAGAGAAAGGAGAAAATATTTTCCAGAAGGCAGCAACTTTGTTCATATCATATGCAGCATAGATCAACAATTTCTATGATAGCATTAGCTAATGGAGACATCTGAAGAGTCAAGGCAGCCTGGGAAGAGTCTATAAGGGATGGCATATGCCTCAGTTACTCAGCCTAACTGCTGAGAGTGAACAAACTCAATCTCACTGGTTTATAGGAGCCACCACAGGGGAGACTGCTCTTGGTGTAAGTGGGCTTTCTCATAAAATAGCACCAGGTCCTCTGAATTCCACATTTAAACACCATTGTAAAATCCCTCCTGTGGAACCTGCTCAGCAGTGATCCCACAGCAACACCTACCCCTTTATTTTTCTTCAGATTTCTCTCTCCAGTTCAACAATATGCTCACTATCACCCCTTTCTCCTTCTCCATTTATTTTGCTTGTCCTCACTCCTGCTCAGCTTCCACTGCCAGTATCCATGTATCTTCACAGGCAGCTTGTCTCCTGCTGGATATACACAACTAGATGATGTCTAATTAATCTTCACGTTCAATGTGCCCCAAACCAAACTCGTGGCATTATCACAATCCCATTCCCCTTCCTGACTTCCTAATGTTTATAAACTATATCCCTATTTTCCCAGGGAAAAAAATAAAAATTATCATATTTTCAAACAAAATCAGATTCTAAATACCTCTTCATTTCCATTTATGTTCTCCAAATCTTCTACACAGGCTATTTTAATAGTTTCTGCACGATTGCCTTTTCTCCAATTCATCTATCACATCAATAACAATCTTAATCAGTTAGGAATTGCATTCAGCTGTGAGTAATAGACCTCTGAAAAATAGTGGCTGAAAGAAGATTGGTGTTTATTTTTCTCTCTCTTTGGCTCAGGTTCCTTCTAACTTTGTCCTCCACCATATTTAGACAGGGGCTCATCTCCTTAAACTTTAAAGATGCCTCCTGGAATTCAAACCATTCTGTTCATTTCTAGGAAGTAAGAAGAAAGATCTAAGAAAAAAAAGGACAAAAAGCCTTCATTTTAGGGAAGTTCCATAGAAAACCCTCAAGTTACTTCTGTTTATAGTCTCATGGCCCCCTCACCCACAAGGAAAACTAGAAAATACAGTTTTTAGCTATCATTTGCATTCCCCTACAATTAAGATTGAGGTAGTAAGAAAGGTGAGAAGAATGTTAAGTAGGCAATAGTAGATGACCAGTCTAGTATTTCTGAAATAAATTTGTGATGAAAACAAAACATTCAATCTAGCCTCATTGCCTACCAAATTAATTTCAAATGTGTAGCAAAATGTTCAAGTCTTTCTATAATCTAACCCCAACTAAAATTATAAGCCCTTTCTACAACTGTTCCTCAGAGTAGCAGTTCTCAGATTTTAACATGCATGAGTCACCAAGGGATCTGGTTAAAATGTAGAATTTGTTTCAGTAGGTTTGGGATGTAGTCTGAAGTTCTGCATCTCTAACCCCTTCCCAGGTGATGCTCATGCTAGAGTAGCAAGTTTCTTGTGCAGTAGTTCTAAAACAGGGCCCATTCTTCCCTTCAGGAGACATTTGATAATGTCTGGGGAAATTTATCTATTATAACATGGGCAGTGGGGGAGCTGGAAGGTGGGTGCTTCTGGCATCTAGCGGGTAGAGGCTCATGATGCTGCTTAGTGTCCTACAATGTACAGAATAGCCCCCAACATCAAAGAATTATCCAATTCAAAATATCAGTATGATGGGGGTGGAGAAATCCTGTTCAAGAGGTAGCCTATACTCCAGAAAAATGGGATTGGGTGTTATTCCAGTATTCCCTGAATTTTCCTATCTTTGCTATGGTACCACTAGTTCTGATCCTCCCTACCTGTGGTCAGCCCTGTTGATTGGATTCTCAGTCATGTATCAAAGCCCAGATGATGTACCAGCCGCCATGAATGCAGCCTAGATCCCCTTCCCATAGGCCCTGTCCCTCCAAATTGCCCTCTGTGCACTTCTCTTCTCATACACCTTGCCTCCATTTATACTCCAGAAATAGACTGTTAACTGACCAAGGTGGATACCATACTTCATCACCTTAGTCATCTCCAAGGTAGCTAACAGAGTGCCTGCACACTGTTGAATGGGCTCTCTTTTTTATTCATATAGCATAGATAGATATTTACATTAATTGTTGAAAATATAAATATATAATAACATATATAAATTCATATTAGACCTTTTAAAAGTTGTCCTAGTGCAGTTAACTCACCGTGGCTCTCTCTTTCCTAGCCTCTTCCTTATACGAAACTCCAAAGCAGATTATAACACCTTCCAGTCCTCATAAAAGCAAATGTGATTTCCACAGACAGATTTTAAATGCAGAAAAAAAGAAAGCTTAAAACCTCTCATTTAGGGCCACTGTCTGGCTTTCATTAAGCCCTCTCTCATTCTTTTCATAGCCGGGATTCAGGGACCAGTGCCGATCTACCTGGTTGGCTGAGATGAAAATGAGTAATAGATCCTCCTTGCCATCAGGATGGCTCCTAATGCATTTTTCATTAAATTGAACTCCCACTTGGGTCCCCTTTCTGAGATTCAGACAGAGGTAAGAGAGGTAGGTGCTTGCTTGTTTACTAGCATTTAAACAGGGTTGCTCTTTTCTCATAAACCATAACAATTTTGTGCTTAAGATGATTTCTGGGAAGGTAGAAACATTGTGTTTATTTGACCATCTGTTAAGAGAGTGCTGGTTCATTAGAATAGACTTCCAACTGATTATTTCAGAATTGTAATAAAATATGTTAGGCAAAGGTCAGATAGATAACCTACTTTCCATAAAAAAATACATATACATACACACCCATCACCTATTCACATACATATATGTATGCATATACTTAGGCATATGCATATTTACATACCAACACACACCCATAATGCAGAAACACATGCATGTATACATGCATATATACACATCTGTAGCCCACACACACATGCATATACACACATGCATATATACACACCCATAGCCCACATGCATGAACACACACTCATCAACATATGCACATACACACCTACACTCGCATGTTTACATACACTCACACATACGCATACACGTACATGCCAATCACACATATACCTGTACATACTCATGTATGTACACATCCATATGCCCCTAAAGACACATATGCACATACACATAGACACCCAGAGTGGGCTGAAAAATAGCCCCCCTAAAGATATCAGGTCCTAACCCCTGGTACCTGTTACCTTACTTGGAAATGAGGTCTTTGCTAACATTGCTAATAATCTAATGAGAGGGAAATTATGCTGGATTATCCAGATGGGCATCTCAAGTCAAGTGTCTTCAGAAGAGAGAGACAGGAAGAGATTTCACACATTCACACAGAAAAGACAAGGCGATGTGAAGACAGAGGCCGAGACCGGAGTGATGTGGCCACAACTCAAGGACTGCCCACAGTTCCCAGAAGCTGGAAGAGGCAAGGATTGGATTCTCCCCCGGAGCCTCTAGGTGGAGGGCTGCCCTGCCAACACCTTGATTGCAACCCAGTGACACTGATCTCAGGCTTAGGCCTCCAGAGTTGTGAGAGAATAAATTTGTGTTGTTTTAAGCCACCAGGTTTGTGGTAATTTGTTACAGCAGTCTCAGGAAACTTATTCAACATTCATCAATAGATACCCACACATTCATACACTCACATATTTATACACTCATCCAATCAGGCACACACATACACATACACAGCCATCACTCATTGACACAATCATAAACATGCAGCCACACTCACACACGAGATTCCATTTATGCACTAGCAGTTAAGTTGGTCATCACCAAAGTATCTTCAATGAAACAAAAATCTTGAATCACACCCTTCTCAAATAATTACATATAAGAAAATAAGATGTGAACATATTAATAACAACTGGAAGAGTATAAGTGAATTTCCTCCATATTAAGTTTTACACATAAATAATTATAACTAACATTAGACCAAAGTCTGTTATGTGCCAAGCCACTGTGCCAATTGTTTTCTACGTATAATCACACCAATCTTATACACGAGAAACTGAGGAATAGCAAGGATACATAACGTGCCCAAGGTCAGAGTGACAAAGCTGAGATGTGAACTTGGGCATTGAGCAGGACTCAGGAGGCTACATTTTAACCAACAAAGAAAGCCTTTTGAAAAAGCCTGACATCACTGGAGAGACCCAAAAGCCTTTTAAAAAGCCTTTAAAATCTCTACATTTTTCTTTAATAAAAACCTGTGTATTTCATTACGCAACGTTCCACCAGTGTCGCTTCCTACTTTATTTCAGTCATAGCATCTGTGCACATGCTGGAATCAAGGCTAATTGGGTCACCTTCATCTGAAATCAGAGTTCCATCTGGTAAGAGCCTTTTCTTTACCCTGTGGAGCGCCCCCCCTCCCCCTGCGTGCCCCTCACACAGTATGAGGCCTTCTGCCACTGGAGGCAAGACATGGCCATGTGCACTGTGCCCGCAAGGCGTGAGCCCACACCCACCAACAGCATCGTGACTTGGCTTTCCAGGTGCCACACTGAGTCTTAAAGCTCTTTCTTGTGACTGTGATTCTGGAAAATACTATTATTATCTTTATGTTCCATATATAGGTCACATATTCTGATGCACCAAATCAAAAACCATGCTATGATAAACATGTTTTCTTTTTCAGGGCCAGAATGTTACAAATTGGGGCTTCCTGAACATAAGAAATGATCATTATACCTACATCCCATCTCATAGTGTAGCCATGAATAGCAAACTATTTTCGGGCCAGATATTCTGATTATAGCACAAACTGTTTCACCAGAGGCATGGGGAAGATATAGCATATTTTAATACAAAAATAGGCCATTCTAAGAGAGTAATTAAAATACTGCTTTATTCATCTGAGTCCTCACTTAGGGATTCCTTATTTTAGGTCACGCTGGACAATCACCTGATTCAGTCTGTTTCTGAAGTAGTTCTCTAGGTCCCCAAATCATCTCTTTTCAGTCGTCAGTCCTGGCTGAGCATCCACTCCATAATTTTGGCATTCACGATATCATTTGTCCAGATTCCCTCTCCCACCTTCTCCCAGTTTGAACTGCCTCCCTCCTTGCCTCGAGCACCCTGTGAACAGTTTGTTTGTCCTGGTTTCTGTGTCTACACTCCATTCCGTATAGGTAGGTAGAGAGTTATTTTAAGTCAGCCTTTTACACTCACCAAAATACCAGTACCCTGCCTTTTCCTCACTGTTGTTCTTACAATCATGTTTCTTCCTTGAGCCCATGAGTTTATTTTTACCGTGAAGATGCTTGTAAGGCACCTCTCTTCACACCACAGGCAGAAGGGCAGGAAGGTGGCTTCTTTCTCTAACTTCCCTGACAAGAGAAAAACTGGCCAGCATGGTCCAGGAGACCAGTGACAAGTGGGGCAATGAAACAGATGGGACACCTGAGAGGAGGCAGGAGCCCATCACTGGAGGAGTCAGAAGCGAGGTGAGAAAAGTCCAGCCTCGTCTGTGGCTAAGAGAAAGGACTGCAGCAGCCTCAGGAGCAATGAACCAATTTCCTTTGTCTTTTCTGGATATCAAGGGACTAGCCAAGACAACATCCATGCTCAGAGTCTGTAAGTAGCTTCAGAGCAGTGGAGGCAATCAAGGGTTGAGTTTTTTTAAATATCATATAAATAAATGAGGACCCTGGCCTTCTTCTCCAACATCTTCCTTGGTGTCCCGGCATACATGTTCTCATTTGTTCTGGGAAGGACATTCAAACTTAGGTGACAACCCTTATCAGAGACAGGGTGGGCGTCACAACAGCAAATGGAAATGCCACATTCACCCAGACCGTGGAGGAGAAAATACAATTGCTACCTCTCACAGGAGGACATCAGCTAGGAAGTACCAGTTCCCTGAGACAGAAGCAAAAAGCCTCCCCTATCTTAGAATCCCTGTGAATCCTCCTGACTTTCCCCATTCCTAGAGCGCAGTACAATGCCTGTGAAATTAAAAGAAGAGAAAATGGAGAAGGGGATGGTGGTCTCCTGAATGGGGAGGAGGTGTGGCTCCTATCTTCGCAGACTCACAATAATATCCAAGAGTCACGTTTCCATACATGGACAATGTATGGAAGTCCTCAAGATGACCCCTTGGCTCAAATGAAAGACAAATTCTCACCTTTTGTACTCAGAGAAAACTAAACACAGGTGCCATAGACTGAGATACTAAGGTGAACCATTTTGTCTTATGCCAGACTGTCCCCTAGGAGAAGGAGAAATTCTTTTGGTAAATGTGAATGTGGACTGTAATGCTGATGAGAGTTAAACAGCGCTGAATAACTGAAATTGTGAGATATCAACCACTGGCTGTGAGGATTGTCTTAGCTGGGTCATTGGGGTGAGCCTTACATGTGTCCTTCCATTGCATTGTATTGCTTTATTTCTTTACTTCTCTTCAGTTTCTGCCAAGAATCACTTCTCTTCAGCCTACAGAATGTCTGCTAATATTTTTTGTACTGTAGATGTGCTGGTGTCAAATTATTTAATATTTTATTTGTCTGAAAAAGTCTTTATTTAACCTTCAGTTTTGAGGGATATTTTCACAACATATAAAATTCCAGGTTGGCAATTTTGTCCTTTCAGTTCTTTCAAGATGGTAATTCATCTGGATTAAAAATCTTCTGGATTTTATAGTTTCTGTTGAAAAGCTGGCCATCAGGTTTATTATTGCTGCTTTTTAGGGTAATGTGTCTGTTTTTCCCTTGCCTACTTTTAAGATTTGTCTTTGGTCTTCAGCAGTTTTACTAATTTTACTTTTGTAACCGCTCTTTAAACAAAGATGTTTAAAGCCTTTCTTATAAAGGTTTATATAGCTGTAATATCTGTAATCCTCACCGTTCCCAAGAGCTAAAGAGATGGAAAATTGTAGACTTCAAACCCAGTTAATACCATTAACCTTTCTCAGCAAGAGCGTTCTTAGCCATTAGAACAACAATACTGAATCTCATCTTTAAAAGATGATCTAAAAACATTGTGACTTTGGAGAAATAATCACCTTGAGAAAAATACCAGAGATTTCTGAATCCTGTCAGTTATCAATGTCATCTTGAAGTCTATCCTCAATTGATGCCTTCAAAAAATTTGCAATTCTTGGGTTTTAATCAAACACAAAGCCAAGTCTATATAGTTGGTCCTCGTTATTCACAGATTTTGTATTTGGGGATTTATCTACTTGCTAAAATTTATAACCCAAAAATCAATACTCATGGCCCTTCCAAGGTCATTTGCGGACATGCACAAAGGGCCAAAAAGTTGAATTACCCAGTGAGCAGTACATTTTCAGCTGAAGTCCAACAAGGTGAAACTTTGCCTTCTTGTTTTAATTCTCATACTGTAAACAAGTATCATTTTCACAACATATTTATTGCCAGATATTTTTCATTTTGTGCATTTTTATTGCGACTGATGTTTAAAATGGCCCTCGAGTCTAATGCTAAGGTACTATCTAGTACCCTTATGCTCAAGAAGGATATAATGTGCCTCATGGAAGACATACATGTGTTAGACAAGCTTCCTTCAGGGTGAGTTACAGTGCTCCTGACAGCGAGTTCAATGTTAATGAATCAGCAATATACATTAAATAAGGTGTCTTTAAACAGAAATACACATAAAACAAAGTTTCATGTCAATTGTTTGACAAAAATGTCATGCCCAGAGACTAACAGAAATCTAATCCTATTTTCTCCTTGGAGCAAAGCTTCAGCATTCACTAATTCAATGTTGATGACAACGCTATAGAACCATAGCTACCATAAATAATAAGAATTATCTGTAAATGGACAAGTATTAAAATCAGACATCAAGCAGAATACAGATATTTTCAGATTTAAAACTCTAGCTATGAAGTGGTAATTATATTAAATACATGTAAATTGGATCTAAAAACAGTTTCACTATTAATAATATACTTTGCAAAAACAGACAACTCTTAAGTTTGCTGAAAAAAAGCAATTAAATCCCACTTTTAATTTGTTTTTGGTAAAAGAGGGACTTTCTTTAGCTATTTAATATGTTCCTTAATTGAAACGTATTTACTCTCAACATAGCAGCAAGCTACCCAGAAATAGACTTGCTATTTCTCTTTCAGTCCTTATTCCCATGTAATGAGGTTACGCACAAGTAATATAAACATCTATGACAACAGGCCATGAAGTAGGGGTTACTTTCTATGAGACCACATGAGATGACATTTATTCTACATTGTCCTGGCTCTACTGAAATAGCTTAAAGAAGAGGTTCTGACCAGACACACTGGAGCCAAACCTCTGAGCTGCAGGGCAGCTCTGCCATTTGCTAGCTGTAAGACACTGAACACCTTACTAAAGTTCTCTGCTCCTGACATTGGCATTTTTTAAATGATGATGAAAATAACACTATTTCTAAGAGTAGAGAAGAGGATTAAATGTTATCATTGATAGAATGCGTAGAAGAGTGTCTGTACCATTTTTATCTTTTATGATGTGCAATCAGTCATTGTTTATATTAGCAGCCCTATGTAAAAGGCAAAGATGGATGAAGTGAGAGTGAATGGCTGAATGATCATACTTTTATTAAGAAGTATGACTTTAGTGACTTGGAAGGGGGAGCTTGGTTGACCATGCAGGAGTCTATCTTCCTCCTGTTCTTGCTCAACATGTATATATAATATGTCATAGATGTAAGACATTGATTACCTATCGATCAAACCAATAAATGATATAAAATTAGAATAAATTCAGTCCAAAATTGCTATTTTCTCTTTGTAACACATATAATTAACTGCTACCAAGGTTTCTTTTCTAACAGTTGAAACTGATTTTATAATTTTCTCCTAAAACCTCTCATGATTCCCATTGCACACATAAAATTTGAAACTCTTTATTATAGTTTGTCTTCAACCAAAGATTTCCCGATTCAACCTTCCCCATATCAAGAGAAACAGCTTCAAAAACTATGAGTCAAGATTCTGCCATATTTCATACAAGGACACACCTAGAGTATTGGTTTTAGTTCTAGACCACATATTACCAAAACGTAGTCACCAATTTAAGTTCAACCAAAAGAAAGCAGAAGAAAAGGATCCAACACAATGTCCTTAGGAATAATTCAAGGATCAGCCTTCAAAACGTTCACTTCAATGGGAAAGGAGGGGTGAGGGAGTCACGTGTCTGTGCCTGTTGTCTAGGAAGGAATGACCAGAATTGTTCTAGATTGCCCTTGTGTGAAAATGGAAGAGACTGAAAACTACAAGAGGGTGAATTTCTATTCAAAAGAAGGTAACTTTATCATGATTATGCCTGTCTTAAAATACAATAGGCTACCTCAACAGAAGGTCAATTATTTTTTAAATATTTTCACCTCTGAATAGTTCTGATGACTAAAGTGGGAACTTGGAGTATATGTAAAATAGGAGCAATCATTTAAAACCAAATTCTGAATAATATCCGTTATGGATAATCGAGAATATGCAGTTTTCATGGGCGTAGTCTCCAAATGCTCTCTAGATAGTAAAAAGGAAATTGAAATACATAAAGAATTTTATATATTTTACTTTTGCAAACTAAAAATGTTTCTTCTAAGCTTTCTGAATAGCACAAGTGAGTTGTTATGTCTAAATTTAAAACTCAGGCAAACATAGTAATAGTCTTTCATCAAGAATTGAAGGTCAATTTTAACCCCATTCTTTACAAAAGACCAAGTTTTTAAAATTCAAATAGATGGAATATTATAGCTTTTCCATTTTTTCATGTAAACTTCCTGATTGATTTTTAAGCCAGTGCTTTTTAAGAGGCCAAGTGCAAATGGCTAATTATCAAAGTAATCCAGGAATTTGCAATAGAGCACCACTGCTGTAATTTAATAGTTATGACACCTTGGTGCTTGTGGCTAACACTTAGCCATGGAGTAAAACAAAATCCAGTCTAGACCCCCAAGAAAGTGTATATGTACATATTAGAAACAGCATGTCTCCAAGATACAAAGATGATTATTCAATCACCTACGTTCCTTCATTGTGAGTTTGGTTACAGTTACCTGCCAACTAGTAATTCACTACTGTGTCCCACTTTCAATTGCAGGGCCCATCAGCAATGAAAATACCTGGTAGTTTTCTGCAACAGTGGGGATGCATTCTGCTTTGTGCCACGTAAAGCTGGAGATACCAGGGAGGGTTACACTATGGGGAACAGCCTCCAACTAATGTGGAAGTTGGTGGATAAATGTCTCAGCTTCCTTGTCCTTTGGGTGAAGCAATTCTGGGTGATTTCTACATTGACTGCCAAGTCTGTAGTAGAATTGAGCTCCAGCTGCCAAAAGCAGAAGTCAGATCATTAATCACCCCATATTCCCTTCCTGGTCTCTTTTCTCCACTTTCCTGTTGGTGTTTCCGGGGATCATCTTCCAAATAAAACACCTGTGCTCACATCCTAGTCTTAGGCCTCAACTTGGGGAAAATCAACCTGAGATTATGTTTATCAAAATTATTATTTTATACATATCTGGATAATAACAGGGATTTTAAAAAAAAATCTATTTTCCCAAATTTTTGCTAATATAATTTTACTTTTAAAAATATAGAAATAATTGTATACATCTATGAACATACATGAACTACTATATTCAATAACAAGGATGAATTTCACAAACATAGTGAGCAAAAGAAGGCAGAACTAAAGAGTATACACTATATGACAAATTAATATACATCTTCAAGAGCAGACAAAATTAATCTACGATGTTATAGGTCAAAGCAGATGACACTGGGGAAAAGTAACAAGGAAAACATCTGGGTGCTGTTTCTGTTCTTGTTCTGCATTGTGGTTACACAGGGGTATCTACTTTGTGCTAATTCACCAAGCTCTATATTTAGTTTCTTGTCGTCTTTTTGGTTCCTGTATTATTTTTCAACAAATTTTATTTTAAAAATGAGGATTAACAGGGTGATACAATCTTATGCCACTCAGAATGGCTATTATTAAAAAGTCAAAAAACAACAGATGTTGGTGCAGATGTAGAGAAAAGGGAACACTTATACACTGTTGGTGAGAATATGAATTAATACAACCTTTACAGAAAATGGTATGGAGAGTTCTCAAAGAACTAAAAGTAGAACTACTGTTCTATCTGGCCATCTCACTACTGTGTATATGTTGGAAGGGAAATAAATCATTGTACCAAAAAGATGCCTGCACTCATATGTTTAATGCAGCACTATTCACAATAGCAATTACATAGAATCAATCTAACTGTGTCCATCAGTGAAGGATTGGATAAAGAAAATGGTGTGTGTGTGTGTGTGTGTGTGTGTGTGTACACACACCATGGAACACTACTCAGCCATAGAAAAGAATGAAATCATATCTGTTGCAGCCACATGGATGGAACTGGAGGCCTTTATACTAAGTGAAATAATTCGGACTCAGAAAGTCAAATACTGAATGTTCTCACTTACAACTGGGAGCTAAACAGTGGATACATAGGGACGTATGGAGTGGAATAATAGACATCTGAGAACAGAAAAGGTGTATGGGTGGAAAGGTGGAAGTGAAGTGAGGGTTGAGAAATTCCCTATTGGGTACAATGTTCACTATTTGGATGGTGGGTAAATGAGTGCAGACGTCACCATTACACAATGTATCCAAGCAACACGATGCACTTGTAGCCCCTAAATAAAAATGCTTTTTTAAAAAAAAACACGGTTAAAATTAGGCAATTCCAGGTACTTAACAACCTCCAAAAAATTATTTTCTTGTCAAGCTTGATTTTGCCTCAGATAGCACAAAAAAATGATACGAACTTATTTTTAACCCTTTGCAATATGCTCTAATTTATTCTCTCCCCTGAAATTCTCAAATGGAATATGTCAGCCACAATTATTCCTGAATATATTGTCTTTAGTGCTCACAAACCGGTGATCCGTTAACATTTTAGAAAAGGCAAATCCTGTTTGTTATGATTTCCGTGCTTTTGCATTTGCTGAGGAGTGTTTTACTTCCAATTATGTGATCAATTTGAGAATAAGCGTGATGTGGTCCTGGGAAGAATGTACATCCTGCTGTTTTGGAGTGGAGACTTCTATAGATGTCTGTTAGGTCCATTTGTTAATTTTCTGTCTCATTGATCTGTCTCATATAGACAGTGGGGTGTTAAAGTCTCCTGCTATTACTGTGTGGGAGTCTAAGTCTCTTTGTCAGTCTCTAAGAACTTGCTTTATAAATATGGGTGCTCCTGTATTGGGTGCATATGTATTTAGGACAGTTAGCTCTTCTTACTGCATTGATCCCTTTACAATTATGTAATGCCCTTCTTTGTCTCTTTTGATCTTTGTTGGTTTAAAGTCTGTTTTATCAGAGACCAGGATTTTCAAACCACCCCTCACCTTTTTTTTTTTTTTTTTTTTTTTGCTTTCCATTTGCTTGGTAAATCTTCCTCCATCCCTTTATTTTGAGCCTATGTGTGTCTTTGCACATGAGTTGTGTCTCCTGAATACAGCACACCAATGTGTCTTTACTCTTTATCCAATTTGCCAGTCTGTGTCTTTTAATTGGGGTATTTAGCCCATTTGTAGAGGTCTGCTGGAAGGCACACCTGTCTGAACGATCAGGCACTCTTCCAGACCCAGGACCTCAGTCAGTGTTCCCAAACAGCCCCAGTACCTCCTTGTGTCTTCCCCAGGTCCACCTGAGCAGAAAGCCACATCAACCCCAGAGCCCTCTCAAGGCTCTCAGCAAACCTGGGCAAGGGGTGTCCTCTAGTGCTGTGATGACCGCAACAATATTGGCCTCAGGAAACACAACTCAGCTGGATTAGAATCCCTGGAGGCCCTCTGAAGAAGGAAAGGCACAAACAAAGACAGACCATGAAGACTCAAATAAATACCTAATCCCTCAATGTGTAGACATTGTCACATGTCCACAAGTCTCAAGAACATTCAGGGAAATGTGACCTCACCAAACGGACAATAAGGCACTAAAGCTCTACCCTATAATAATGGAGATGTGTGATCACTCAAAGAATTAAAGACAACTGTTTTAAGAAACCTCAGCAAACTTCAAGAAAACCATTTACTGTGGGGTCTTTTGCTGACTTTCCTAGAAAGGAAAGTGCCTGGTCCTTGTGTTGTTGCTGCAAGATGCTCATTTTTCTTTCCCATTCTCTTTCTCCAAAGTAACTCAGTTACCCATTTTGTTCAATATTACTTTTAAAATAATAATTTCCCAAATTCTATTATCTATCTTTCTTTGTCTCCCTCTCTCTTTCTGTCTTATAGGATGACACCTTTGGTTTTCTAAATAACATCTCTACTTGGATGTCTTACCCATCCCTTTTGTTATCAGATACAAAGGTTTTGTCAGGACCCAGCCCAATGTCCCCTTGAATATCATGATTATAAACATAAAACTTCTTTGCATTGTTATTCTTCTTCATGGTCACGTAGTATGTCACATACTTACGTTTATTTCTTTGCCTTTTCAGTCTTACATACATAATCGTATTTCAAGACAAACTTTCTGCCTGTCAGTGTTTACTCATTTTCCACACTGTTTTTGTCAGCTAAGAAATGATTGAGAACTGCTTCTTACAGATAATAATTAGCAACGTCAAAACTGTCTACCTGCTTACTCACTTTCATTGTGAGCTAATGTACCTTTCTCTCTATCCAAAAGTCTTTTCCTTCCTTCAAAGTCATCTCTTCAATATAGATGCAAGTGCTTAGCACGACTTAAAATTGATCTCTCTCATAGAGCCTTTCCAGATAAACTGCATCTCACTCAAGATCTCATAATAACTTTAGCAATTGTTTGGTGGAGGACACAACCCCAAAATTATTGTGTGTACATTTTTCTGGTGACATGCTTACATGTGTGTTCCCATTAGAAATATATCTCCAGATAAGGAATTCCTTTATTTATTTTGCTATTGGCACCAAGCACAATGTTCTCATTTATTTTATTTTTTGAGAAAGGGTCTCATTTTGTTGCCCAGACTGGAGGGCAGTGGTGTAATCACAACTAGCTGCACCCTTGACCTCCTGGGCACAAGCAATACTCTTGCCTCAGCCTCCCAAGTAGCTGTGACTATAGGCATGCACCACCATGCCAGGATAATTTTCAAATATTTCATAGAGATGAGGTCTTCCTAAGTTACCTAGGGTAGTCTTGAACTCCTGGGCTTAAGCAATCCTCCTGCCTCAGCCTCCCAAATTGCTGGGATTACAGGAATGAACCACTGTACCCAGCCCCCTAAAACTGCTAAAATAAGATTAGCAGTGTCTTCTTTTTTTTGTATAATTATTATACTTTAAGTTCTGGGGTACATGTACAGAACATGCAGGTTTGTTATAAAGGTATACATGTGCCATGGTGGTTTGCTGCATCTATCACCCCATCATCTGCATTAGATATTTCTCCTAATGCTATCCCTTCCCTAGCTCCTCACCCCCTAACAGGCCCTGGTGTGTGATGTTCCCCTCCCTGTGTCCATGTATTCTCATTGTTCAATTCCCACTTGTGACTGAGAACATGGAGTGTTTGGTTTTCTGTTCCTCTGTTAGTTTGCTGTGAGTGATGATTTCCAGCTTCATCCATGTTCCTGCAAAGGACATAAACTCATCTTTTTTTATGGTTGCATAGTATTCCATGGAGTATATGTGCCACGTTTTCTTTATCCAGTCTATCATTGATGGGCATTTGGGTTGGTTCCAAGTCTTTGCTATTGTGAACAATGTCATAATAAACATACATGTGCGTGTGTCTTTATAATAGAATGATTTATAATCCTTTGGGTATATACCCAGTAATGGGATTGCTGGGTCAAATGATATTTCTATTTCTCAATCCTTGAGGAATTGCCACACTGTCTTCCACAATGGATGAACTAATTTACACTGCCACCAACAGTATAAAGCATTCGTTTTTCTCCACATCCTCTCCAGTATCTGTTTCTCCTGACTTTTTAATGATCGCCATTCTAACTGGTGTGAAATGGTATCTCATTGTGGTTTTGAGTTGCATTTCTCTAATGACCGGTGATGATGAGCTTTTTTTCATGTTTGTTGGCTACATAAATGTCTCTTTTTGAGAAGTGGCTGTTCATATCCTTTGTCCACTTTTTGATGGGGTTGTTGGTTTTTTCTAGTAAACCTGTTTCAGTTCTTTGTAGATTCTGGATATTAGCTTTGTCAGATGGAGAGATTGCAAAAATGTTCTCCCATTCTGTAGGTTTCCTGTTCATGCTGATGATAGTTTATTTTGCTGTGTAGAAGCTCTTTAGTTTAATTGATTCAATTTGTCAATTTTGGCTTTTGTTGCCATTGCTTTTGGTGTTTTTGTCACGAAGTCTTTGGCCATGACTATGTCTTGAATGGAACTGCCTAGGTTTTCTTCTAGGGTTTTTATGGTTTTAGGTCTTACATTTAAGTATTTAATCCATCAATTTTTGTATAAGATGTAAGGAAGGGATCTAGTTTCAGTTTTCTGCATATGGCTAGCCAGATTTCCCAACACCATTTATTAAATAGGAAATCCTTTCCCTATGGTTTGTTTTTGTTAGGTTTGTCAAAGATCAGATGGTGGTAGATGTGTGGTATTATTTCTGAGGGCTCTGTTCTGTTTCATTGGTCTATATATCTGTTTTGGTACTAGAACCATGTTGTTTTGATTACTGTAACCTTGTAGTATAGTTTGAAGTCAGGTAGCATGGAGCCTACAGCTTTGTTCTTTGTGCTTAGGATTGTCTTGGCTATGCAGGCTCTTTTTTGGTTCCATATGAAATTTAAAATAGTTTATTCTAATTCTGTGAGGAAAGTCAACCACAGCTTGATTGAGAGAGCATTGAATCTACAAATTACTTTGGGCAGTATGGCCATTTTCACAATATTGATTCTTGTTAACCCTCCATCACAACTGAAATAACTAGAAAAGCAAAAGCTAACAAATTCAAAAGCCAGCAGAAGACAAGAAATAACTAAGATCAGAGTGAAACTGAAGGAGACAGAGACACAAAAAACCCTTCCAAAAAATCAGTGAATCCAGGAGCTGGTTTTTTAAAAGATCAACATAGACTGCTAGCCAGACTAATAAAGCAGTATCTTCTTTTTAGAGATGAAATAATGTAACACAAACAGTTTGCGCAGGAAGAACAAGTGATTACTATGTTTTGTCCAACCTCCTAGGTCATTTTGGCCTATTTGATGCTGGTGAAAAGCTCTATGCCTGCATTAAAGGGGACATTATCTTAATGAGAAAGTACCATTTATCTGCATCTGTAGTACAAATTACCTTGGGTTGAGAACCAACAGAGTATACAATTATTAAGACAATTTATGTAAACTTGGTGAAAATTCAGTGTTTAAATAAACATGGATGTATAATCTATCATTTTTAGATGATAGATTCAGGACAGGAAGGCAGGTAGGTATATATAGACAGAAAGATAGATAGACAGACAGAAGGGCAGATAATGCTACTGAATTTTAAGAAAAATGAAGTACAGCATAGATATATAAATTAACCCTAGAGAAAGGTGTATTGCATTTCTGTCACCATCTAAGCCAAGGACATATAAATTTAGTTTTCCAAGCTTAAGTGAAGAATGAATGAGGCTTTATCACACAATGTTTGTTGATTTTCTTAAGTATGCATTTTGTGTCAGATACTACTTATGCTGAGAGACAGTCCTCCCTGTCTCTAAGGCACACACCGTCTAGCAGGGAATAAAAGAAACTGTAATATAATATGTCAAGTGCTTTAAGTCATAAGGTCAGAGACTTGATTGCAGGAGGTTAATGGCTGATTGGGAAGAGAAAAAGTGAGTCTAGACTATTTTTTTTCAATGTGTTTGGTAAAGACTAAAAGGTGTAAAATGAAGTAGTAGAACAGAGAGAAAGGAATGTTCTTCCTTTCTTGTTTTTTAAGTGAGGTAAATGAGATGGTTTGTAGGCTGCCTGGGAAAAGGTAGTGAAAGAAGGGATGTAGAAGTTACAGGAGTGAGGAAATGGATGCAGAGTGACACAGTTGTTGGAGGAAGGAATGAACAAAAACAGGAATGATCTAACTGGATGGAGAGGGGAAGGAAAATGCATCTAATTTGTGTCTTCTAATATCAGCAAGAACAAAACACAAGTCAATACTTCAAAACATTATTCTGCTTTACATGGAGGCAGAAGACTTCATTACTTCCTACTCTTTGCTTCTTAATTCATATTCACAAAACATCAAACTGCTTTGGCAACAGCCGAGACACATCTTGCTCCTTCTTGCTTTTGTGTCTTTCCCAACACTACTTTCCTTGCCTGAATATCCTCCCATCTACCTTTTAACCATGCATGCACATTTCATAGGTAACCTTCATAAAAGCAGAAGAAATGAGCACGGGTATCTAATCACCATACCCTCCCCAAGAGAACCAAATGTATAAAATAAAGAAAAACTTCTAAGCCGTACACAGTAGCTCACATCTATAATCCCAGCACTTTGGGAGGCCAAGGCAGGTAGATCACGAGGTCAAGAGATTAAGACCATCCTGGTCAACATGGTGAAACCCCGTCTCCACTAAAAATACAAAAAAGTTAGCTGGGCATGGTGGTGCATACCTGTAGTCCCAGCTACTCAGGAGGCTGAGGCAAGAGAATTGCTTGAACCCAGGAGGCAGAGGTTGCAGTGAGCCAAGATTGCACCATTGCACTCCAGCATGGGTAACAAGAGCGAAACTCCATCTCAAAAAAAAAAAAAAGAAAAACTTTTATCAAGCCTTCAGACTACCCTCTTCTAGTTGTGACATAATTTTATTTAAATAAATTATCTCAAGAAAATAAACAAATGTGTAAGTAAATTACGTAAATTAAAGATAATGCTTATATTAAGCATTTTCATAGTGTGGGACTGTAATGACATCAGCAACTGAGACAACTCTATCACTTGTTCTACCTTCTCCACAGATGGCAAGTTCTCTCTCCTGCATTATGACCCTTGGTTGCCAACTGGCTTCCTCTACTTACTCTTAGATTCTGTTCCCTCTTTACTTAGTCTGTAAGGCAACACATCAAAACTGATCTGGCTCTGATTCGTCTTTATGAATTTTAGTCAACTATTGCAAGCCTATCTGGGTCATTTACTTATATTTTCTTAGTTCAAACTTGCAAAAGAGATAAATTGGCTTGACTCATTCTGTTTTTCATGCCACCACATAGATTGATGCTCAGTCTATAAATTTTTGAGTTAGTTTCAGACACCTCTGGTTCAAACAGTTATGGCATTGGGGCCAAAGTCATATGACAAAAAATACAATCACATGTAGATTGCTAAAAGAAAAAAAAAAGATTCAATGCTATTCCCATCAAGTTACCGTTAACTTTCTTCACAGAACTAGAAAAAACTACTTTAAATTTCATATGGAACAAAAAAAGAGCCCATATAGCCAAGACAATCCTAAGCAAAAAGGACAAAGCTATAGGCTCCATGCTACCTGACTTCAAACTATACTACAAGGTTACAGTAATCAAAACAACATGGTTCTAGTACCAAAACAGATATATAGACCAATGGAACAGAACAGAGGCCTCAGAAATAATACCACACATATATAACCATCTAATCTTTGACAAACCTGACAAAAACAAACAATAGGGAAAGGGTTCCCTATTTAATAAATGGTGTTGGGAAATCTGGCTTGCCATATGCAGAAAACTGAAACTAGGTCCCTTCCTTACACCTTATACAAAAATTAACTCAAGATGGGTTAAAGGCTAAAACATAAAACCAAAACCATAAAAATCCTAGAAGAAAATCTAGGCAATACCAATCAAGATACAGGCATGGCCAAAGACTTCATAGCTAAAACACCAAAAGCAATGGCAAAAAAAAAGCCAAAATTGACAAATTGGATCTAATTAAATTAAAGAGCTTCTGCACAGCAAAATAAACCATCATCAGCATGAACAGGCAACCTACAGAATGGGAGAACACTTTTGCAATCTCTCCATCCAACAAAGGGCTAATATCTAGAATCTACTAAGAACTTAAACAAATTTACAAGAAAAAAAAACAACCCCATCTAAAAGTGGGTGAAGGATATGAACAGATACACCTTGATTGAAGACATTTATATGGCCAAAAACATGAAAAAAGCTCATCATCACTGGTCTTAGAGAAATGCAAATCAAAACCACAATGAGATACCATGTCATGCCAGTCAGAATGGTGATCATTCAAAAGTCAGGAGACAACAGATGCTGGAGAGGATGTGGAAAAATAGAAATGCTTTTACACTGTTGGTGGCAGTGTAAATTAGTTCAACCATTGTGGAACACAGTGTAGGCATTCCTCAAGTATCTAGAACCAGAAATACCATTTGATCCAGCAATCCCATTACTGGGTGTATACCCTAAAGATTATAAATCACTCTACTATAAAGATACATGCACATGTATGTTTATTGCACCACTATTCACAATAGCAAAGACTTGAAACCAACCCAAATGCATATCAATGATAGACTGGATAAGGAAAATGTGGCACATATACACCATGGAATACTATACAGCCATAAAAAAGAATGTCGTTTGCAGGGACATGGATGAAGCTGGAAACCATCATTCTCAGCATACTAATACAGGAACAGAAAAACAAATACTTCATGTTCTCAGTCATAAATGGGAGCCGAACTATTATAATACATGGACACAGAGAGGGGAATATCACACACCAGGGCCTGTCAGGAGGTAGGGGGCAAGGGGAGGGAGAGCGTTAGGACAAACACCTAATTCATGTGGGGCTTAAAACCTAGATGACAGGTTGATAGGTGCAGCAAACCACCATGGCACATGTATACCTACGTAACAAACCTGCATGTTCTGCATATGTATCCTGGAACTTAAAGTTTAACAAATTTAAAAAAAAAAAAAAAGAAAATCTTTCAAAGTATAAATTTTGAAACCCAATCAAAAATTTCAGAAAACAAAACTACACTCTACTAAGTAATTCCTAAGGCAAAGAAGAAAACAAAACTATAATTCCAGACTATTTAGAAAAATAAAGATAACAGGGAACTTCTGGCTCCCTACAGATAAAGAAATAGCTTGGACTGCTGGATTCCTCTGAAAATGTTTTAATCCTGGAGCAAACAGTAATGAATGGAGAAAGCTTGAATCCAAAGTAGTAATCTATCAGGATGTCTTACAGGAAAATAAAAGAGTAATCTTCTGGAAACTTTCACCTGTACAAAAAAAAAGAGCACATCTCTGTTTTTTTCCTTAAACTCACCAAAAGGTATACAAGAAAGCACTCAGGTTCACTATACTTCCTTACATATTACAGAAAGCACAGTTAAAGCCTCAGGGGAAGCTCAGCTCACAGGCAAAAATAGCTAGACAATAAGGAATACGTGAACAAATTTTATTTTACAAAGATGCCCACACCTGAATACTTACGCATTCCCACATGCTCATCTTACAATGTAACTGACATTCCTCCCACCAAGATATGTGGTCTATGTTCTTTCCTTTTGAATTTATGCAGTGACTCCTGCCTACCTCAAACAATGGAGTAGAACAAAAGTGATGCTATGTGACTTCCAAGGCTAGGTCAAGAAAAGAATACGGGCACATGACTATAGACTACAATCCCAACTACTTGGGAGGGCGTAGTGGGAGGATTGCTTGAGGACAGGAGTTCTAGAACAGCCTGGGCAACATAGCAAGAACCTGTTTCTTTAAAAAAAAAAATGAAGAAAGAAAAGAGAAAGAAATACAATTCTTCCACGTTCTCTCTCTCTGCTTTTATTTCTGTCCCTATCTCTGCCTGTCTCTCTCTCTCTCTCTCTCTCTCATTCTCTCTCTCTCCATCAACAAATCCTACCATACACCCTTCCACGAGTCCAGCTACCATGTTGTAAGGAACCTCAAGCCACATAGAGAGATCACATGTGGATTTTCTTATAAACAACCCCAGCTAGGCCTCTAGGTAACACCTGTACCAACCACCAAAAATGTGAGTGAATGCAATTCACATTTTAGTCCCCAAGCTTCAAGCCTTCCAGTTCCAGCTGAGGTCTCCAACAAAGTGAAGTAGAAACAAGTCATCTTCCTGTACAGTGTCTGAATTCCTGACCGACAGAAATCATGTAAGGCCAAAAATAAATTACTCTTTCTTAAACCCACTAAATTTTAAGACAATTTGTCATTAATTTGTTATGTAGCAATGTGTAACTATTACCAAGTGCAATTACTACAACAAAGAGCTTTATTACATAATGTAAAGTTAAGAATAAGAATTAAATTTTCAAACTAATAGGACAGGTTAGTGGTCCTATGAAATAGGACCACAAAACCAAAAAGAAAAGCCAAGTAGAAATACTGACTGTTGAATATTCATCTCTTATCCCTTCTTACACTCAGTATAACAGTTGAAAACAGAATGTAATAAATAAATCAATTGCAGAATCTATAAAGTCTAAGAAGGGATAAGAGATGAAAATTAAGAGACGTGAAAACAGAATTTGATGCCAACATATATATAATAGAAATCCCAGAAATAATAAAGAAATAGATGTGAGAAATTCTTGAAGGTAATTATGACTTATTTCCCTGAATTACAGAGTGATTAAAGACCTTAAATTCAAAAATCCATACAATTAAAAATGGAATAGTTAAGAAAAGAAAATTCACTCTATATATGTAATAACAAAATTTAAGAATATCAAAATTATAAATGATGGATGGTTTTTGCTTCTTATGTTCTTCACTGGTTTACTGCACTAGATTTTTTATTAGAAAAAAATGTTCGGGAAGGTTAGGAGTCACCTTCCCCAGACTCCATTCCTACTCAGCTCCCTCTGAGGACACATGAAATGTCCCTATTTGGGATTCCCTAATGCCCTGTGTACATCTCAGAAATTGTTTTTGCCATGCTGTGTCTTTCCCCACCTATTAGTGGTGCTGAGTAGTGATTATTAACCAGAGTGACACATCAAAACCTCGGGGAAGCTGTTTCTATTATGAGTGATGTGTTTCTTACTCTACTTGCCCAGATTGCGTAGCAGGGCCACTGAATCTGAATCCTAGAAGTGTATACAATTTAAAAAAAAATACTCCATGATTTACCTTGGTTAAAACCAGTGAAATAGAAAGACAGTATTCCTCTGTATCCCTAGGACTTAACTGAATCCTAGAAGTGTACACAATTTAAAAAAAAAATACTCCATGATTTACCTTGGTTAAAACCACCAAAATAGAGGGATGGTATTCCTTTGTATCCCTTGGACTTACACAGTGCCTGCCATATAGAACATGATCAGAAAAATGTTTGTTGAATGAAAGCATAGTATATAAATGCACATGATTTCTAACATGTACAAACTAATGGCATTTGTGTCTCCAAAAATCACAGCAATTTGTCTTGCAGTCTGATAATTCAATGTCATTTATTAATCCTAATATAGTTATCTGTGTGTTCTAACACTCTTATACATTATTTAGTTAAGAATCAAGCTTTATTCACTATTGACATGCTGTCTAGGACTTTTGATCTAAACTTTTGCTTTCTAATGCTAGGCACTGGGCAACTTAAACTGCAATGTCTCCTGTAAATAGCTAAAATCACAACTACGTTTAGTCTATGGACTGGATTTCTCACTTTTCCTAGTAATATGATAGAAGTTTCTGGTTAAAAAGGTCACTAAAGTTAGGATCTCATAAAGTAAAAAGAGATTAAAATTGATTAATGTATCAAGAAACTAACAACTTGTTATTTCATAAAATTTAAAATGAGAGCAGTGAATAATGTCACCACATGTGGAAGATTCTCTAAAACAACTGCTTCCTTTTGACTATGTATTTTATGAAGAATCTACTTATGAGCCTCCACCCACAGTGATGCTTTTACTTTTAAAATGGTTAGAAAGATAGAGACAGCTCCTCGTCAGTTTCAACGCTTCATACTTATCTAACGCCTTACAGTTTGCAGAGTACTTCCCCATGTATTACTCCTTGGGACATTACAGCAACCTCATGAGGTTTATATAGCAAGTATTACCATATTTTCTACTTTACAAATAAAGAGCTTCAAATTCTAATCTGATAAGTGCTTGTCTCAGAAACTCCCTGATGAACTGGGATGGAGAGCAGGTCATCCGACTCCCCAGATGGTGCTTTCTCCAGCACTCCACAGTGTTTCCAGAGGATTCTGCTCAAAGTAGCAATGAAACATGGGCAGTTACATATCTCATTGTCCTGTACGCTCAAGTTCACTACACACTCATTTCAACTGAAATTTTTGGGAAGTCACTGATCATGTGAAACGGTGAAAGACAACAGACAAATAATATAATATTAAGAAAAGGGACTATTCATATTCTGTTGCAATGTGCCTTCTATGTATTATATTCAAATGAAGAAGTTTCTTCTTTTCATATGAACTGAATAGGTCCCTTCAAAATACATGTATTGAAATCCAAACCTTCAATGTGATGCTAATTTGGAGGCGGGGCCTTTAGTGGGCACACAGGTCATGAGGGTAGAGCTCTCACGAATGGGATTAATGCCCTTAGAAAAAGATACTCCAGAGCTTGCTCTACCTTTCTGCTCTCCTTTACATAAGGATACAAGAAGTTAGCCATCTGCACACCATACACCAGATCTTCTGGCACCTTGATCTTGGACTTCCCAGCCTCCAGAACCATGAGAAATAAGCTTCTGTTTCTGAAGCCACCCACTCTGTGGTATTGCATTACAGCAACCTGAACTAAGACATCATTGTTCTAAAAATACTTAAAACTTAAAAAGCCAATTAACATCTTTAGAAAGCACAGCCAGCTCTACACCATTAGTATTAGCATTTCTAATTAACATTTATACGAAACACTTAGTGTGTGCCAGGAACTTTGATATTTTCTATAAATCCCACTTAATCTTCATATCAGTATTATGATTATGTGTCATTGACATTATTCCAGCTTTCACAAGAGGTAAATGCAGTGCACATGTCTAACCATCATGCTCTGTGCCAATAATAATCATGCAAATGTGTTAATCATGACCCCATGCCAAAACCAGTTTTTCATAAAAAGTGAACTGTTCATGTTTCAGGTAGAGAGAAGAGAGAGGTGGGGTGCACAGCTAATGCATAGTCAGCTTCTATGCCAGGAAGGTGAACGTGGAAATTCATAGAGGAGTTCATCATAGGACTTTGTGTTATATAAGCGGAAGAAAAATATTTTCCAGTTACTTAACATCACAGGATGTAACAGAGATTAATGAGTCAATGAAACATTGAACCACTTAGATGAGAACAATAGATCTCTTCCAAAAAGAAAAACTGTAAGTTAAAGATTCATCTATATTCCAAATTCTTTCATAAAATCTATGTAACTAACTAGATATGCAAGAGGGACAGATTAATGATCCTTTAAGAGCTTTCCTATTTCTTGCTTTGAGTTTCTAAATTATATGAATTCAGGCTTAATTTCATTTTTAAGATAAATTCCAATAGAGGAGGAATGAACAGCTGATTCATTCTGGTTCAGTGGGTTACTTTTCCATTAGATTTTATATTTTTCTGGCAGCCATTAGGAGCGTTCCAGGACTGTGATGTCAGATAACATATGCCACGCAGATTCAACACTACATCAGTGGGCCAGCAATTCTTACTGTTCCCCACTTTCATACAGCTGAGCCCAAAATGTAGCTTCTATCAACCTCAAAACCTCCCACTGACTCATTCTTGGATTTTCTCTATGAAACTACGGAGCAGAACAAGAAATGCCTGGGGCTCAGAAATCTGCACACTCATTTCAAACCAGCTCAAACACCTGGGTCTCCGTAGACTCTAGGCCTATGCACGGAAGAGAAAACTCCTGTGAGAATCAGTAGAACTCCACATTAAACTACTTTCCCCTCCTTTTACATCAACAGTGAATCCAATAACAATATCTAGGGTTTCTACCTTAGCCAGCTGCTTCGACTTTACTTACAGCTCTTTGGCAGATATACTGTGAAGATCCAGATTGAAAATGCCTCTCCTTACCCTAATCTCATGAGCAGTGAGTCTCAGTGGAATTTACATGCAATTTCAATATTGGAAACAAAATTAAAGAAGCAAGGACACATTCATTCAATATTCATTTCTTGTGTACATACCACGGGCCAGGCACTTGTCTCATGTTAAGTATTTTATAGATTTACATCAATAACTTGAAGGTTAAATTGCTTCAGCCACAGGAGACACATTAAATCGTGCACTTGTAGCTGAGGTGCAGTGAGAGTGAATCATCATACTTAAAACATTCCCATTCTGGGCCAGGCGCAGTAACTTACACCTGTAATATCAGCACTTTGGAAAGCCGAGGCAAGAGGATTGCTTAAGCTCAGGAGTTCAAGACTGGCCTGGGCAACATGGTGAAACCCCATCTCTACAAAAAAAAAATTAGCCAGGAATGGTGGTGCCAGCCTGTAGTAGCCAACAAGAAGGCTGAGGCAGGAGGATAATTTGAGCCCAGGAGTTCAAGGCTGCAGTGAGTCATGATGAAACCACCACACTGCAACCTTAGTGGCAGAGACCCTCTCTCAAAAAAGTGAACAAATTTTAAAAATTGCCATTTTGAAAATGACCACCTAACTGTAAATGGCATAGCTGTTACATCATGAAATAGAGGGAGGAAAGCAAAAAGAGGCATGCTCTTTGCTGCCACTGTTTGTTCATTTGAATTCTCTCTCATCCAAGGGTAATCATTCACAATTTGATATTTCAAACAAGTTAACACTTTATAAAGTGATAGATAATCTCTAAACGCTAAGCCTTTAAATTCCTCATGCCCAGATTTACACAAACTTATTTTTTTCCCAGCATGCTGCCAGATGGTAAATTAAGAGAAGCCATGACTCCTAACCACGGAAGAGTTAAGGTAATATATTTTTGTTTGTTGAAACCAGGCTGACTTAAAAGAAGCTAGGACTTCCACAGTTAAACCAGAAAGAGATAAACTTAAAAATTTAGTTATGAATAAATATAGAGATTAAGAAGTGAGCAAGTCTAAGATCTTCATCTATCATACATCTTCCTCCAGCATGAGTGATTTCATTTGCTTTTTAAATAGATAAATACAAAAACGGCATTTTTTCCTTGGCAAGAAAGTAACTGTTTTGTATTATTTACCTACAATGCATCTGTGTTTCTAAAAAGAACAGTAAATACATTTCTGGAGCAAGACATGTTTCTGTGATAATGTGAGTAATGCTTCTTAAACACTTTGGAGATTATTAGAATGCTTTCCAGAAGCTGATATTGAACTCAAGTCAGTTTAGCAAGAACACGAGATAAAGATAAAGAAATGCTCTCGGCATTTTTCACTAAACTATTTGTAGAGTGCTGCAATTGGATGTCTTTCAGAACACTAACCACCAGAAGGAGAAGGGCCAGGACTTGTGCCAATCCAGTCTGAAAGATATTCAGGCCAGACTGCCTTCTTCAGGAGGGCCCTTTAAATAAACAACCCAGTTTGAGTGACATCTGCCATCCCAAATACTGGGTTAATTTTCAGACTGCCCTGAGAAACTCACAATATGGCTATTGCAGCATCTTCTAATTGGTGTTTAAACCTTCACCAGGCAACCACTTCACAACAATGACAGAAATAAAATAGCTAATGATTAGGTCTTATACATACCTTCTTTCAAGCCAAGCCAGATATGAGAGAATCATGGCTTAAAGCAACAGTCTTCTCAGGTTTCTCAGACCTCCTATAACAATGTGGTGGTGGTAGGATATATGTATTCATCTTTCTAAATCATGATTCATTCATTCATTCTTTCAACAAACATTTATTGAGCTGCTATGACATGCCTTCCTGAAACTAATATTATTATGTAGGGAGGTGAGGGAAACAGTCCAATAAGTGACAATTTAATACTCAAATGTGGTAATTTGGTTGATTTAATGTAAGTGCTATAAATGTTATGAAGAGAATAATAAGAGAGTGGTGCTAATTTGCATGTGGTGGTCAGAAATCTTGCTAAACAAGGGTCATTAAGAGGAGACATGCACAAACAGAAAGAATAGCACATAGCAAGGAACAGTGGGGAGAAGAGAGAATGAGCTTGACATTTTCAAGAAGTAGAAAGCAGGTGTTGTGTTAGCTTAGAATGCCACAACAAAATACCATAAAACAATATGGCTTAAATAACAGGAATTTATTTTTCACCATTCTGGAGGCTGGAAAGTTCAAGATCAAGGTACCAACCAGCCTTTTGGTTCCCCCTTAAGGGCTCGCCTCCTGGCTTGCACATGGCTGCCTTCTTGTTGTGTACTCACTTGACAGAGAGAAAGAGAGGAAGTAAGCTTTTTGGTGTCTCTTCTATAAGGGCACGAATCCCATCATGAGCACTCCACCCTGGTAACTTCATCTGAATCTAATTACTTCCCAATGACCCCATCCCCAAGTGCCATCACATCAAAGGTTAGGGCTTCTACATGTAAATTTTGAGGGTGAAACAATTGAGTTCATAGTAGTGAGTACGTCTAGAACCTGGGGATCTAAGGAGATAGTGGCAGGAGATTAAGCAAACAAGTAGGAGGAAAACATATCGGGAAAACTATATATTCTATGAAAAGAGTTTTGTTGACTTTTGTTTTTTTTGTTTGTTTTGTTTTGAAACAGAGTCTCACTTTGTCACCCAGAGTAAAGTTCACTGCACTGCAACCTCCGCCTGCCGGGTACAAGTGATTCTCATGCCTCAGCTTCCCAAGTAACTGGTACTACAGGCGTGTCCCACCACCCCAGCTAATTTTTGTATTTTTAGTAGAGATGGGTTTTCACCATGTTGGCCAGGCTGGTCTCGACCTCCTGGCCTTAAGTGATCCACTTGCCTCCCCTGGCCTCCCTAAGTGTTGGGATTCCAAGTGTGAGCCACTGCACCTGGCAAAATTTTGACTTTTTTCTAAGTGCCATAGAAAGCTGTCATATGTTGAATTTTCCAGGAGGTAGATTCTAAGATAAAGTTCAGTATATAAGAGGAGTATTAGGGAATGTCCTTGGGATCAATACCTGTGAAAAGCAGGGAGAGAAGCAAAATTGGGCTAAGTGAAAAGTTGGACCGCAAGATCAAACACCTTCAGCTAACCTTACAGAGAGCTAACATGGCCAATAACAGTGGCCACATGCTGAGCAGATGTAGCTAGGCCTTTATACTCCAACCTCCATCAGTCAGTGGATGTGGGCCACCTAAAAGAGGAATTATCTTGTCACATGGGGGACTCTTTGCAACTATGAAGTCCCCTGATGGACTGATAGCTGCAGACTGTCCTCTGAGCATTCCCAGAAACTGGGCAGCAAAGCCTTCCTTTCTAGAAGATCTGAGTGGAAAATCAGCATCTTGAATTCACATGTGTTGTGAGAGGGATCCATGAGAGGTAATGGAATCATGGGGGTGGGTCTTTCCCGTGCTGTTCTCATGATGGTAAATAAGTCTCATGAGATTTGATGGTTTTTAAAACGGGAGTTTCTCTCCACAAGCTCTCTCTCTTTGCCTGCTGCCATCCATGTAAGACGTGACTTGCTCCTCCTTGCGTCCGCCATGATTCTGAGGCCTCCCCAGCCATGTGGAACTGTAAGTCCATTTAACCTCTTTCTTTCGTAAATTGCCCAGGCTTGGGTATGTCTTTATCAGCAGCATGAAAACAGACTAATAAAGTAAATTTGTACCAGTAGAGTGGGGCACTGCTGAAAAGATGTCCAAAAATGTGAAAGTGACTTTGGAACTGAGTAATAGGCAGAGGTGGGAACAGTTTGGAGGGCTCAGAAGAAGACAGGAAAATGTGGGAAAGTTTGGAACTCCCTAGAGACTTGTTGAATGGCTTTGACCAAAGCTCTGGTAATGATATGGACAATGAAATCCAGGCTGAGGTGGTCTCAGATGGAGATAAGGAACTTAGAAAATGGAGGAAACGTGACTCTTGTTATGTTTTAGCAAGACACTGGTGGCATTTTTCCCCTACCCTAAAGATTTGTGGAGCTTTGACCTTCAGAGAGATGATTTAGGATATCTGGCAGAAGAAATTTCTAAGCAGCAAAGCATTCAATAAGTGACTTGGGTGTTGTTAAAGGCATTCAGTTTTAAAAGGGAAACAGAGCATAAAAGTTTGGAAAATTTGCAGCCTGACAACGCAATAGAAAAGAAAATCCCATTTTCTGAGGAGAAATTGAAGCTGGCTGCAGAAATTTGCATATAATGAGAAGCCAAATGTTAATCACCAAAACAAGGAATAAAATGTCTTCAGGGCAGTCAGAGGTCTTCACAGGAGCCCCTCCCATTACAGGCCTGGAGGCCTAGTAGGAAAAGATGGTTTTGTGGGCCAGGCCCAGGGTCCCTCTGCTGTGTGCAGTCTAGGGACTTGGTGCCCTGTGTCCCAGCTGCTCCAGCCATGACTAAAAGGGGCCAAGGTAGAGCTCAGGCTGTGGCTTCAGAGGGTGCAAGGCCTAAGCCCTGGCAGCTCCCACGTGGTGTTGAGCCTGCATGTGCACACAAGTCAAGACTTGAGGTTTGGGAACCTCCACCCAGGTTTCAGAGGATGTATGGAAATGGCTACATGTCCAGGCAGAAATTTCCTACAGGAGTGGGGGAATTAAGGAGAACCCCTGCTAGAGCAGTACAGAAGAGAAATGTGGGGTTGGATCCCCTACACAGAGTCCCCACTGGAGTGCTGTCTAGTGGAGGTGCTAGAAGAGGGCCACCATCCCTCAGACCCCAGAATGGTAGATCGATCAACAGCTTGCACAGTGAACCTGGAAAAGCTGCAGACACTCAATCCCAGCCCGTGAAAGCAGGTAGGAAGTAGTTTGTACCCTGCAAAGCCACAGAGGCAGAGCTCTTGGGCAGAGCTCCCCAAGACCATGGGAATCTACTTCTTGAATCACTGTGACCTGGATGTGAGACATGGATTCAAAGAAGATTACTTTGGAACTTTAAGATTTGACTGCTCTGCTGGATTTTGGACTCACATGGGGCCTGTAGCCCCTTTGTTTTGGCCAGTGTCTCCCATTTGGAATGGCTGTATTTACCCAATGCCTGTACCCACATTGTATCTAGGAAGTAACTAACTTGCTTTTGATTATACAGGCTCACAAGTGGAAGGGACTTGCCTTGTCTCTGATGAGACTTTGGACTGTGGACTTTTGAGTTAATGCCCAAATTGATTTACGACTTTGGGGACTGTTGGAAAGCCGTAATTTGTTTTGCAATATGAGGACATGAGATTTGGGAGAGGCCAGGGGCAGAATGATATAATTTGGCTGTGTACCACCAAAATCTCATCTTGAATTCCCAGGTATTGTGGGAGGGACCAGTGGGAAGTAATTGAATCATGGGGGCAGGTCTTTCCCATGCTGTTCTCATGATAAGAGAGTAAGTCTCATGAGATCTGATGGTTTTACAAGAAGGGATTTCCCTGCACAAGCTCTCTCTTTGCCTGGTGTCATCCATGTAAGATGTCACTTGCTCCTTCTTGCCTTCCACCATGATTCTGAGGCTCCTCCAGCCACATGGAACTGTAAGTCTATTAAACCTCTTTCTTTTGTAATTTGCCCAGTATTGGGTATGTGTTTACCAGTAGCATGAAAACAGATTAATACAGGAGGTTTAAGCACAGGAGTCATCCAAATAATTTACTTTGTTTTATCAGTTCTACAATGAATGTTTCTTTCTAAATTTTAATATTTCTAAAATTGGTATGTATCTTACAATTATTGGTATCACCTGAGGGTCAAGCAGTCATCATTGCCTCTGTAGGTGCAAATAATGCATGGTTCAAAATTTATATAATAGGTTTCAGAAGTTTAGAAGCAAAACCTGGACACAATAAGAGCATCATTCCTTTTATATCCAAGAGCCAAATGGATGTGGGAAGGAGTTAGAAGGTGGTGCATCAGACAAGTTTAGCAGCATTCCAAAATTTCTAAAGGAGGAGCCAAAAGTAGATTCACTACATATAGTGATTGCAAAGCCAGGTTAAATTCCAGCACCAGTTGGTTTTAGTTCTATGACTTCCTTTAAGATATATTGCATCAACATGTTCTCGGTAACTAGAAGGACCATACTGTGTATATCAGAGACTGAATTGAAAAGTGATCAGGATACTTGGCCTTGAATATAAAGAAGGTTTAGAAAGGCTTTATTTTGCCTTTTTTAAACAATAGATCATTGATATTGCATAGATTATAAAATAATTTTCACAAAGGCTATTTTCATATACCCCTATACTCCTTCATGAGTAGTAAGAGGACCTTATAATAAAGTATTCCCAATTCTTCCTCCCCTCCCTTAGAACATTGGTATCATTCATTTCACTTAACCATAAGCTATAGTCACCCAGTATATTGTTGTTGTTATTATTTTAAACAAATGTTGTCAGTTAGATCAATTTATAAAAATAAAAGATTCTATTTCTCTTTAATTTATTCCTTTTCTAACACTCTTTCCTTCTTTATGCAGATAAGAGATTCTGACCTATGTTATTTTCCTTTTTTCTGAAAAACTAACATATCTTGTAAGGCATGTCTACTAGTAAAAATTTCCCCAATTTTGGTCTGATTGAGAAAATCTTTATTTTGCCTTTACCTTTGCTGAATTCAGAATTCTAGGTTGTCTTTTTCTCTTTCAACATTTTCAATATTTCACTCTACTGTCTTCTTGCTCAAATGATTTCTGAAGAGAAGTCTGATAAAATTCTTATTCTTGTTCCACTCTAGGTAAGATGTTTTCTCTTCTGGCTTTTATCAGACTTTCTTCAGTTTGAATATGATATGCCTAATATCCTAGATTGCCTTCAGTTTGAATATTATATGCCTAAATATAGGGTTTTCTGTATTTATCGTGCTTGATGTTCATGGTTTGAGCTTTGTTAGCTTGAATTTCAAGGATCTGTGGCTTGGTGTCTGTCATTAAGTTTCAAAACTTCTCAGCCATTACTATTTCAAATATTTCTTCTTTTTTCCCTTTCTTCCTTCTCCTCTGGTAATCCCATTACATGTATGTTACACCCCTTGTAATTGTCTCACACTTCTTGAATATTCTCTTCCATCATTTTTCTTATTTTTTCTCATTGCATTTTAGTTATAAAAATTTCTATAAGCGTATTTTCAAGCTCACTGATTCTTTTTCCATAGAAATGTCCAATATACTCATGAACCCATTAAAGGCATTCTTCATTTCTGTTACAGTGTAGCATTTTCTTTTGATTATTTCTTAGCGCTTCCATTTCTCAGCTCATGTTACCCATCTGTTCTCACATGTTGTCCATATTTTCCATTTTGACTTCCCAGTATAATTCCAAAATCTCTACCACATCTAAATAGGTTTCTGTTGTTCGGTTTGTCTGTTTGAACAGTGTTTTCTTTGTTGTTGTTTTTGGTTCTGTTTTTGCCTTTTAGTATACTTTGTAATTTTTTTAACAGCTAGACATGATGTGTCATGTTGAAGGCACTGAGGTGTATGGCCTTTTAGAGTGAGGTTTTATGTTTATCTGGATAGGAATCAGATTGTTCACTATTCACTGTAGCTATTTATAGGTATCAGAGGCTAACATTTCTTTTAGTGTCCTTGTTTCTCTCTTCCTTGTTGTCTTTGGGCTTCTATAGAGACTCCTTCTTAAACAGAGTTTGTGCTCTGAAATTGCTCTCAGCTATAATCCCAGGTTATACAGGAGCCCTATTGATACGGTGGGGGGTGGGGGGGAGGAAGTTCTCTACGATCTTATTACTAAATCTTAGTCTTTTAGTGAGACAATGTCCCTAGACTGTGATCTTCACAAATGCTTTCTAGCTTCTTTTCCCCTTACATGAGAAAAGAAGCCTAGAGGGTGCTGGAGTTGGGTATTTACTTTCTCTCATGGGTTTGTTAGGCTCTGGTAAAACTTACATTGGTTAGATTCTGGTAAATAGTTTCCTTTGAGGGCACAGAACACTCTAAGTATGTTTCAAAATAGTTTCTCTTCCCCTGTCTGGTGTCAGAAGCATGAGGTAATTTGCCTCTGACCGTGACTCTGAGAGCTTGATGAAGCTCCTGGAGGTAAAACTCATAAAAGCATGGGTATTGCCTTCCAAAAACTGGCTCCCAGGGGTTCTTAATCTTTCACACTTCAGAACTTATTCAATTATGTTTTAAGTGTTTACATTTAAGTCTCCAGATATGGCTTCTGCTCCCAGTAAGCTCTGATCTCTGTATCTGCCAGTCTCTCTGGTTTTTAGAGTGGCAGTTTGTCCTGTGTCAATATTTTCTGATAGATTTAAAACAAGTTGTTGATTTACAGTTTGTCAGTTTGTTCAGCTTTTTTCTTTTCGTTTCTTTTTTTTTCTTTTTTTTTTTTTTTTTTTTTTTTGAGATGGAGTCTCACTCTGTTGCCCAGGCTGGAGTGGAATGGTGCAATCACAGCTCACTGCAACCTCTGCTTCCTGAGTTCAAGTGATTCTCCTGCCTCAGCCTCCCAAGTAGCTGGGATTACCGGCATGCACCATCATGCCCAGCTAATTTTCTGTATTTAGTAGAGATGGGGTTTCACCATGTTCGTCAGACTGGTCTTAAACTCCTGACCTCAGGTGATCCACCTGCCTTGGCCTCCCAAAGCACTGGGATTACAAGCCTAAATCACTGCTCCCAGCCTGTTCAACTTATTCTTGTGAGAATAAAACTAACAACTTCCAAACTGTTTACATGTCAGATCAGAAACCTTATGTATCTATAGTGATATATGATGAAACTCTATGTCTAATAAAATTTAAAAGATATATTTATAGAAAACAGAAATTTAAGTGCTAAAAATTAGGTCATTTTTTTAATGGCTAACCTTTTTCTACCTTAGTGAATAAAATAATTGTACCACCTAAAAATCAACCCTGTCTCTGATTTGTATAAATACAGTAGGATAATTAAATAGATGTTATTAAAAATAGATTGTGTCTACAGAGACAAGACTGGAGGCAGGCAAACCAATCAGGAGCTTGTTTTGATATTTTAGGAATGAAAAGGTAATGGGTAGATTCAGTGTGGTTAAGTTTAGTTGAATGAAGCTTTTCTTAATCTGTCAACCATATTCCTACAAGAACAACATCTTGAGTAAGAATTTAGAGGGTAAGACCTGCTTGTTTGTAGGCTAGAATGGTCAGCCTGTGGAGCTGTCAAGATGTCCAGAATGAGGCATCCTTGACTCAGAAATATACTTAAGAGAACCTAGAATTCATTACTGAAGAAAAGTTTATTAAGACCGAAAGTGTAAGAATGCAAGGTTGGTTCAACATACACAAATCAATAAATGCAATTTACTGCATAAACAGAACTAAAGAGAAAAATCACATTATTATCTCAATAGGTGCAGAAAAGGCTTTTAATAAAATTTAACATCTACTCATGTTAAAAATTCAACAAACTAGGTATTGAAGGAATATATCCCAAAATAATAAGAGCTATATATGACAAATTCACAGCCAACATTGTACTGAATGTGCAAAAGCTGGAAGCATTCCCCTTGAAAATTTTCACAAGACAAGGATGCCCTCTTTACCACTCCTATTCAACATAGTATTGAAAGTTCTGGCCAGAGCAGTCAAAAAAGAGAAGCAAATAAAGCACATCCAAATAGGAAGAGAGGAAGCCAAACTATCCCTGTTTGCAGACTATATGATCCTATATCTGTAAAACTCCATAATCTCAGCCCAAAAGCTTCTTAAACTGATAAATGACTTCAGCGAAGTCTTAGGATACAAAATCAATGTGCAAAAATCACTAGCATTCTTATATACCACCAACAAGCAAGCAGAAAGCCAAATCGTGAATTAATTCCCATTCACAATTGCTACAAAAAAGGAATAAAATACTTAGAAATACAGTTAACAAGGGAAGTGAAGGACCTCTTCATGAAGAACTACAAACCACAGCTCAAATGAATCAGAGATTGCACAAACAAATGGAAAAATACTCCCTGCTCATGGATAGGAGAATATTGTTAAAATGGCCATACTGCTCAAAGCAATTTATAGATTCTATTCTGTTTCTAATATAATATCACTGACCTTCTTCTCAGAACTAGAGAGAACTACTTTAAAATTCACATGGAACCAAAAAGAGCCTGAAGAGCTAAAGCAATCCTAAGCAAAAAGAACAAAGCTGGCCACATAACACTAACTGACTTCAAATTACACTACAGGGCTACAGTAACCAAAACAGCATAGTACTGATACAAAAACAGACACATAGACCAATGGAACAGAATAGAGAACCCAGAAATAAGACCAAGGCATTGGGAAGATCTCTCTTGTTTCCAAGCACTAGAACTGGAACTCTGATCTTCAACAAACCTGACAAAGACAAGCAATGGGGAAAGAATTTCCTATTCAATAAATGGTGCTGGAATAAGTGGCTAGCCATATGCAAAAGACTGAAATTGGAACGCTTCCTTACAGTATATACAAAAAATTAACTCAAGATGAATTAAAGACTTAAATGTAAAACCCCAAAAAATAAGAACCCTAGAAGAAAACCTAGGCAATACCATTCAGGAAATAAGCAAAGTCAAAGATTTCATGACAAGGATGCTAAAAGTAACTGCAACAAAAGCACAAATTGACCAATGGGATCTAATTAAAGAGCTTCTGCACAGCAAAATAAACTATCAACAGAGTAAACAGGCAACTTACAGTTGGGAGAAAATTTTTGCAAGCTATGCATGTGAAAGGGTCTAATATCCAGCATCTATAAGAAACTTAAAAATGTACAGGGAAAAAAAACAACCCCATTTAAAAGTGGGCAAAGGACATGAACAGAAACTTTTCAAAAGAAAACATACATGCAGCCAACAATTATAGGAAAAAATACTCAACACTACCAATCACTGGAGAAACGCAAATCAAAACCACAACATACCATCTAACACCATTCAGATGGCTGTTATTAAAAAGTCAAAAAATAACACATGAGGGCAAGGTTGTGGAGAAAAAGAAACGTTTATACACTGTTGGTTGTAGTGTAAATTAGTTCGGCCATTGTGGAAGACAGTGTGGCGATTCCTTAAAGACCTAAAGTCAAAAATATCATTCATCCCAGAAATCTCATTACTGGTTATATACCCAAAGGAACAGAAATCACTTTGTTTTAAAGACACATGCACACATATATTTATTGCAGCACTATTCACAATAGAATAGGCATGGAATCAATTTAAATGTCCATCAATGGTAGACTGAATTTAAAAAATGTGGTACATATATACCATGGAATACTATGCAGCCATAAAGAAGAATGAGATCATGTCCTTTGCAGGGACATGGATGGAGCTGGAGGCCATTATCATTAGCAAACTAATGCAAGAACAGAAAACTAAACACCACATGTTCTCACATATAAGTGAAAGCTATATGATGTGAACACATGGACTCAAGGAGGAGAATGACACTCATTGGGGCCTATTGGAGGGTGGAGGGTAGGAGGAAGGAGAAGATCAGGAAAAATAACTAATGGGTACCAGGCTCAATACGTGAGTGATGAAATAATCTACGTAACAACCCCTTGAGACAAGTTTCCCTATGTAACAAACCTGCACATGTACTCCTGAACTTAAAAGTTAAAAAATTAAAAATAAATAAATAATCAAAAAAAGAGATAAAGATGCAAACATTAAAGATTTTAGGAGGAAAATCCTATAACAGTAAATATAAATTTAAACTTAAAATGGAAATATCAATATAAATTCATAACTTTTAAGTTTATATTTTCTAATGTCATGAATAATAAGGCCTAGAAATACCTAGAGCTTAGATCTTAATTTCTAAATACTGATTTCCATTCAAGCAACTAAGGCTTTTTGAGGAAACATTTTTATTTATTTTATGTATTTTGAATAAATAAATATCAATGAGCCTATAGTGACACAAAAAAAAAAATTTAAAAGAGAGTAAAACACGAGGCTCTTCATAGAAGAATGACTGTCAACTAAAAATGCAGAAGCAATAGTTTTAGAGTTTCATCATAGAAAAAAAAGATAGTATAATTACAGTCAAGAACCGTAAAGTATCTGAGACATTATGCTGCTTGCAGGCTGTTAACCTGCCAATTTCATAGGTACTGGAAAAGACACAAAACTCCTAGGTCAGAGTGAAATCACTATTATTCATCATAGCAGGAGACATTAGCTCACTGTTTGCATTTATTTTCCTTTGTTCCCCATGGAGTTCAGATTAATCCGGGTGCATACTATACACACAGTGGGTTTGATTCTTGGGCTAGGAACAAGCGACACCTAGCAAACCTCCTCAACTTTTGCCTTGGAAGAAGACATTATCTTTATTATCTTGGAAAGAAAACAAATCTGCCTTTTGTCCCAGAAAGGGATATCCTCTCAATCTTCCAAGGCAGTTTGCTATACAAATATCTGAAAAGACGGCTCAGAGTAAAACTATCAATTGTCTGCTTGCATAATCTGCAGAAAGGGAAGAGACCTACACAGAATGGTCTCCTAACATGTATCACACCACAGATTGCTTAATGATTGCTGAAAGAAAATACTGGCTTTACAATTGAATGACCTAATGCTCAGCCCCTTAACTGAGTGGCAGAATTTCGCAATATAAATACAGGGACAATTTGATAATATATCCCTCCTGATGTGTTACAATATGAAGTATTCTACATCAATGATGAAGTAACGTAATTTTTAACCTGAACCTCATCAAACTTCTAGACTTAATGAGATACCTTCCAGTTTATTAGTAGTCAATGTGGAGCTAGAGAAAGAAGTTAAAGAACATCATGAAGAATTCATCAGAAAAATTCTGAAAATTCTACAAGTTTTAGATTACTCAAAAAAATCTAAGACCATTTAAACAACAAAGCATGTGAAAGAATTGCTCCAGACTGAAAGTGATGAAAAAGCACAAGAAACAAATGTAATATATAAAATTAAATTGGGTCCTCGCTTTAGAAGAGAAAATAGCCATGAAAACATTCCTGGGACAAATGGGGAGATTTAGGTATGAACTGTCTGTGAGATGACACTATGAGTCT
Organism: Cacajao melanocephalus; assembly: GCA_963573385.1. Lineage (NCBI taxonomy): Eukaryota > Metazoa > Chordata > Mammalia > Primates > Pitheciidae > Cacajao > Cacajao melanocephalus. The sequence goes on from CAUYLG010062012.1 coordinate 122,416, forward strand.
CAATTTTCTACTCTTCTTCATGCTGATCTCTTCCTAGGAAATCCTCTACAACATACCTTACCTTGCTGTGATACTTTCTGAGTTAACTCTTGTCCGTTCTTTATGACTTAGGCCTCATGGTCTACAAAAGAGCTTTCCCATTTATACCTCCCTTACAGACTGTGTGATTTGCTCCTTTTCCTCAATAGCCCACACACACATTTATCGTGACGTTTATCACATTTCAATTAACAATTTGCATGTCTTTCCTTGCCTTGAGACTAAATACTATGAGAACAGGAACTATGCCCTATTCATCTATGTATCTTTATTATCTATTACTTAATAACTACTTGTGAGCTGGATATCTAGATGGATAGATGGATTAACAGAAGATTCTAGGGCCAATATAGAAACTTCATGGGCTCTAGATGAAAACCTGAAAGAAAAGACAGCACTTCCAAGATTTAGGGACAAAAGAGCACCCAAGAGGAAGAAGATAACCAAAAAGGCATTAATTTAGTGACAAAACCTAGGCTGTTTGAGTGTGATTTTATTCAGCAAGAAAATTGGTACCTTGATGTCTCCTTTCTCTTTATAAACACTTCCCATTGATCTTCCCTCTACTGGCTTCAACCTGCATATCTGAACTAATGATTTCTAACTCTCTAATTCTAGCTTTATGCCTTCTCTGAAAATCCAAACCAGAAATGGCATCTGCTTATTGGTAATTATCAAGGGAATTTCCTGCTCTTATTCTAAAATCAAAGTTTCTAAAACTGAGTATCTTGTCTGTTTCGTAAACCCAGATTTCTTTCTCCTTTGGTCTATGCCATTATTAATGGAGCTGCTCACTCAGGCTAGCACCTTCAGTCATATCTGCGTTTCATTTCCTGAACTCTGTCAAGTCCACCATCAATTCCTCAGGCACCTATTGGCTCCTTATCCATCCTCACAGACAAAGTTGAGATTTAGAATCAGGTTATAAGAATGATTATAGAAAAGTGAGGCAGAGGTGCCATTCTGCTAAACATAGTTTCAACTTGTTAATTCTCTGTTCCACAATCCATCTAATTAAAGATTAAGATGAAAGAATACAACTTGTCTTCACTACTTACCTTGCTAGCATTATCTCCCAACAAAATGCTAGTACATTATAATTAGCTTATATTGAGTAGTGAGAACAATTGGAAGTCACTTGCATTGCCATCTTGAATGTGGTGGGTTTTGACCAGCTTCTTTACTGCAATCTGTTTTACCAGTAGTCCTGCCAACCTCCTATCTCATCCTGTGACTAAGAATGTTTAGCCTCCTGAGAATTCAGCCCAGTAGGTCTTAGCCTTATTTTACCCAGCCCTTGTTCAAGATGAAGTTGCTCCAGTTTGAATGCCTCTGACATTTTACTCCAGAATATGAATATCTTTCTGTACATTGCACTGCTCCACACTCTCATCCATGTTTCCATTGGAATTATCAAACTCCACTTGGAGTTATATTGACCTTGAGCTGAGGTGATCTCCTTATCTTTGTATCTGTCATCTATCTTGGTATAAAGTAGTCAAAGTTGGGATTTAATTAATACTACATTGAATTCAGTACTGACAGAAATAAATAACTAAAAAAAATAGCAAGTAAAAAAGAAAAAGTAGATGAGAAAAAGGAGAGAACTTATAAGCCTAATTTTTAAAAATTTTGGTATATAGAATAATCTCATACACTATTAGTTATTGAATCAGATATGGTCAGTTGCTACTTACATCTCATCTACAAAATAAAATACTGTGCATCTTGTACTTTTGCAAACATTTTGATATTTCACAACTCAATACTGCATGCTGACCATACCCACCTCCAATCTCTTCATTCACTCATTCATTGTCAAAAGAAGGGACTATGAAATAGAGGTTTTCAAATGTATGAAATGTTAGCATTTGCAAGTTCTAGTAATTCAGGTCTTCAAATAATTTTTTATAAGTCACCACATCATAAAAGACATATCTTAAAACTTTGACATTATACACACTTAGGAATTTCATTCATTTTTTTTTTCTACAGTTATTTCAACACTAGTTAAAAATTAGCCCTTTCTCTCAATGAGCCCTTCCACAATTCCTTCCAGGTCGTCCACTTAAAAGATTTTTCTAAGAACCTCGTTTAGTTCACTTTAAATGTCAATTTGACTGAGTCATGGGATGCCCAATATCTGATTAAACTATCTTTGGGTGTGTCTGTGAGAGTGTTTTTGGAAGATATTAGCATTTGCAATGGTGGACTGAGTAAAGCACATGGCCCTCCTCAGCGTCTGCTGAAGGCCTGCATAAAACAAAAAGGCAAAGGAAAGTTGGATCCTGTCTCCCTCTGCCTGACTGCATAAGCTGGACATCAGTCTGCTACTGTGCTCACCATTCCTGGTTCTCAGGCCTTAAGACTAGAACTGTAATCTATATCAACTGTTCTCTGGTTCTCAAGCCTTCAAATTACACCACTGGCTTTCCTGGGTCTCCAGCTTGCAGATGGCAGGTCATGGGACTTCTCAGCCTTCATAATCACTTGAGCCAATTTTTTATTTTATAAAAAAATTACATATAAAATACATATATAAATATATATTATGTTATATATTTATATATTATATAAAACATAAAATATATATATATTATAATATAATATATAAGTAATATAATGTATATATTATATTATATATAATATATATACATATATAAACTCTATGTATATTTGACAAAATTTACATGCCTTACTTTATTTTATTTAAATAGTTTTTCTAAGGAAATCTTTATAGATTCTCTCTGACACTGTTACCCATTGGTTATTGATAAATTTCCTCCATACCAAACACTTCTGCTGTATTTTACTATCTGTTAAGAATGTCACCATTATCTCCTTTATTTAAATTTAGAATTTCAGTGTCATCTTTGAGAAAATGGTTTTTTGTTTGGTTTGTTTTTTTAAAGTTATCCCATTAAAAACACATTAATATTTACTTGTAAAGCTTTATGCTTAGAAGAATGCTCTTTAGTAACATTCAAACATTAAAAGAATTTTCAGATCTCATCTATCAGTTGCTTAGTTCTAGCTAGATCAGTTAAATTATATTCAGCAAGTCAATTTTCAGAAGATGGCTGAGCAGATCCAGCCTCCTATGACAAACACAGCTTACTCCTCTAAGAGAGATGACACAATTCTCTGGAGTAAATACTCTAGAAAATGTAGTTCTTTGAGTTTCTTTTTTTAACAATCAATCTTAAGTTTATAAAACATCAATCCTCAACCCTAGGAAAACAAAACTTAGACTATTATAGGAAAGCATTATATCCTTTTCAGTAAACAGATTGACAGGAATTCAACATTAAGATGACAAGATACAGAATAATTAAATTTAGCTTAAAATTTGAGGTAGCATATTTAGCCTCTAACCCCATATGGGTACATGGGGATATTGAGTTATTAGTAGAAGAAAACTGTATGATTTTGAAAATTTCACTACTTATTCAAATTACTTAGTAGAAACTCAATCAAATTGCTGCATTGACCAGGGACCTTTACATCATAGATTTGCTGACTAATGATAAAGCTACATTCAAGCTAACTAAATTCAAGACAGAAACACAGACTTGAAAATGTTTCTATTCCTTCCTTTTGCACCCAGGTGTCACTTCTCCCACCCACATCCACACAGCTATGAGCTAAATGTTGTCCTCTCAAACAATGTAGGATTCAATGGAGGATTTAAATGTCCCTTTGTTTTTTTCCTTTCAACTTAGCTTTTTTTTAAACCACCCAAGAAATGTCCCAATTCTTTTTTTCACACACACACACACACACACACACACACACACACATACATACACATTTCCAATAAAAGCTAATTTCAGAGAAGTTACATGTTACATCTTCCTCTTGGGGATTGTTAAGGGAGTTCTCAACATGGAAATGAAAGAATTATACCTAATACCAAAAAAACACACTTAAGTACATAGTCCACCGACCCTCTAAAGGAACTACACAATAGAAACTACAAAGCACCAAGTAACCTCACAGTAGGATCAACACATCATGTGTCAATATTGACCTTGAATGTAAACTACTTCAGTGGCCCCCTGTAAAAGGCAAAAAAGGGCAAATTGGTTAAAAAAGACCCATCTGTCTGCTGTCTTTAAGAGACCCATGTCACATGTAATGACTCAGAGACTATTATAAACAACTCTATGCAACCAAACTGGAAAATCTAGAGGAAATGGATAAATTTCTGGAAAAAAAATCTCCCAAGATTGAATCAGGAAGAAATTGAAATCCTGAACAGACCAATATTGAATTCCAAAATTGAATCAGTAATCAAAAACCTACCAACCACAGAAAGCCCCAGTCCAGATGGATTCACAGCCAAATTCTACCAGATGTATAAACAAGAGCTTGTATTAATTCTGAAACTATTCCAAAAAAAATCGAGAAGGAGGGATTCCTCTCTAATTCATTCTACAAAGCCAGCATCACCCTCACACCAAAACCTGGCAAAGACACAATGAAAAAAGAAAATTACAGACAAATATTCCTGATGAAAATAGACATAAGCAGCATCTTCAAAACAAAAAGAAAATACTAGCAAACTGAGTCCAGCAGTACATCAGAAAGTTAATTCACCATGATCAAACAGGCTTCATTCCTGGGATGCAAGTTTGGTTCAACACATGCAAATCAATGAATGTGATTTACCACATAAACAGAATTAAAAACAAAAACCATATTATTATCTCAATTCAGGCAGAAAAATCTTACTATAAAATCCAATACTCTTTCATGATTAAAAAAACCCTCAACAAACTAGGCATTGAAAGAACACAACTCAAAGTCACAAGAGACATCTATGACAAACCTACAGCCAACATCATTCCAAATAGGCAAAAACTAGAACCATTCTCCCTGAGAATTGAAACAAGACATGAATACCCTCTCACCACTCTTATTCAACATAATACTGGAATTCTTAGTGATATGATTTGAATCTGTGTCCCCACCCAAATTTCATGTCAAATTCTAGTCCCCAGTGAGATTCCGCACAGCAAAAGGCACTATCAACAGAGAAAACAGACAATCTACAGAATGGGAGAACATATTCACAAACTATGCATCTGACAAACATCTAATGTGCAGAATCTACAAGTAACTTAAACAATTCAACAAGCAAAACACAACCCCATTAAAAAGTGTGCAAAAGACATGAACAGAGACTTCTCAAAAAAAGACATTTAACGGTTAACAGGCAATCGAAAAAAATGTTTAACATCCTAATTGTCACAGAAATCTAAATCAAAACCACAATGAGACACCATCTCACACCAGTCAGAATGGCTATTATTTAAAAGAAGGAGAAAAAAAAAACACACAAAAAGACAGATGCTAGTGAGGCTGTAGGGAAAAGGGAACGCTTATGCACTCTTGGTGGGAATGTAAATTAGTTCAGCTGCTATGGAAAGAGGTTTGGAGATTCCTCAAAGAACTTAAAAGAGAACTACCATTTGAAAAAGCAAAATCATTAATAGGTATATATCCAAAAGAAAATAAATTGTTCTATCAAAAAGACACATGCACTCATACGTTCATCACAGCACTATTCACAATAGCAAAGTCATAGAATCAACCTAGACCCATCCACAGTGACTGCGTACAGAAAATGTGGTACATATACACCATGGAATACTATGCAGTGATTTAAAAAAAGAACAAAACAATGTCCTTTGCAACAACACAGAAGCAGCTGGAGGCCATTATCCTAAGTAAATTACTGCAGAAACAGAAAACTGAATACCAAATATTTTCACTTATGAGTGCAAACTAAACATTGGGTACTCATAGACATAAAGATAACAACTATAGAAACTAGGGGCTACTAGATAGGGGAAGGCTTTAGTAGCTTCTAGTTTCCTTTGTTGCTATCTTCATGTCCATGAATACCCAATATTTAGCTCACAATCATTAGTGAGAATATTTAGTATTTGGTTTTCTGTTCCTGCAATAATAGTACTAGAGGAGAACAGGTGTTGAAAAACTCACTATTAAGTACTATGCTCACTACCTGGGTGACAGGATCAATTGTACCCCAAACTTCAGCATCACACAATATACAAAAACCTACACGTGTACCTCCTGAATCTCAAATAAAAGTTAAAATTATTTTTTAAAATTTTCCCCTTGGATGCAAACAATGCTCATTAGCATATTAAGAAGTTTGAAAGGTACATTTTGAAGGAAATCTTTCTAATGCCACCTAAACTCCTTAGACAATAGAATTTTTAATTTGTTATAACATCTTTAAGATATTGATTTTAAGAATGAGTCCTATGGAAACTCTACGGCAAATCCTTTCACTAATGGCTGGATTCTTTTACTTTCTTACTCTTTCTTCTTAGACTGTCTCCTCTCATACCTTTTTACCAGGGCCCACCACCCTACCTTGGCCCAGAAATACATCTCTTATTTAGTTCCCCTTATTAAAATGTTTGCCATCTTTCCACAACAGCTAATGTTTCAAGCAAAGTTAAGAAAAGAGAATTAAGAAAAACATGTGCCCTAATATCAATGGCACATTCCTAGAAAACCAAGGACATCAAAGCATCTTTCAAATAATGTACCTCACAGGGTATAATACTTACATAATTTTGATGGCAGGATTATTATATTCACACTACAAATTTAAGTGCTGAATAGTTTAAGGCTCTAAAATGTTTATTTAATGAGTGATAACATTAAATGTTTATGTGTTCCCAATTAGGTAGTATACAAAATAAGCTACAAACATTGCTCTTGCCTTTTAAAAGTTTATAATCTGTTAAGCACAGAAAAACATAGATGCTACAGAAAAATATAGCATCCAGTGATATATTTTCAACTTATATGTTATTTAACCCACATATATTTTGCACTAAACAGTGCAGGCACGCTAAGGCACAAATAGGCTATCATTGAACCTAGGTAGCTAAAACATCTAATAAAGAGAAAATCAGATTATTAAAAGGTAATTAGAGACATAAAAAGCTGAACAGAAGAAGAAAACACAGAGTGTGGTAGTGGCAAATAGATTCTAAGGAGGTCCCCATAATTCTTAATGTGTTGATGGCCTTGTGTAATTTTGAGTGTGGGCAAGATCTGTGACCTGCTTCTAACCAATAGAACATGGCAGAGGGGACTGATTACATGTACATTATTATATCAGAGTATACAGCCCATCATACTGAAGTCCCTCCCACTCCACTGCTGGCTTTGAAGAGGTGAGTTTCCATGAACCTTACAGCTTTAAGAAAATGAATTTTTCCAACAACCTGAGGAAGCTTGGAAGTAGACCCATTCTCAGTTAAGCCTTCAGATGAGAACCCAACTCATCCTGACTGATACCTTAATTTCAGACTTATGAAATCTTAATCAGAGGACCCAGTTAAGCTGTACCTGAATTCCTGGCCTACATAAACTATAAGATGATATTTGTGTGCTATTTCAAGCCACCATATTTGAGGAATTTCTTATGTAAAAGATAATTGATGCACAGAGTTTCAAAGGGAAGGATAACAATGAGCAACAGGACAGTTTTTTGCAGAGGTAGCCTAGTTATAGATGTTATGAATTTTTAAGGACTGTTATGATTTGAACACTAAGTGACAAAGGCAACAACTTTCTCTTAATTTAGGGAGATATAAATTCAAATTTAAAACTTTGAAATTACTAAGATAAAGGTATGTGAATAAGAAACAGTTATATAGCTTAAGATACCACATTGCTGACTTCAAATTATATGACAAGGCTATTGTAACCAAAACGGCATAGTACTGGAATAAAAATAAACACATAGATTAATGGAATAGAATACAGAACACATAATTAAAGCAACACACCTACAGCTAATGGGTCTTAGACAAAATTGACAAAAGCAAACACTTGGAAAAGGACACCCTATTCATTAAAAGGTGCTGGGAAAATTATACGCAGAAGAATGAAACTGGGCCACTACCTCTCTCCATATAAAAATATTAACTCAGGATGTATTAAAGACTTAACTGTAAGACCTGAAACTATAAAAATAATAGAAGAAAACCTAGGAAACAATTTGTGGACATTAGCCTAGGTAAAGAATCCGTAACTAAGACCATAAAAGCAAATGTGGCAAAACCAAAAATAGACAAATGGGACTTTATTAAACCATAAATCTTCTACACAGCAAGAGGTAATCAACAGAGTAAACAGACTTTTAGAACGGGGAAAAAATATTTGCAAATCTGCATCTGACAAAGGACTAATATCCAGAATTTACAAGGAACTCAAGCGACTCAACAAGAAAAAAGCAAATAGCCCCATTAAAAAGTAGGCAAATGACCTAAACATATTTTTCAAAAGAAGATATCAAATGGTTAACAAGCATATGAAAACAATGCTTAACATCACTTATCAGAGAAATCCAAATTAAAACCACAATGGGATACCATCTTACACCAGTCAAAATGGCTATTAAAAATTCAAAAAACAATGGATGTTGGTGAGGATGCAGAGAAAAGGGAACACTGTTACACTGCTGGTAGGCATGGAAATTAGTACAACCTCTACAGAAAACAATATGGCTATTTCTCAAAGAACTAAAAATAAAACTGCCATTCAATCCAGCAATCCCATACTGGGCATCTATCCAAAGGAAAAAAATCCACTGTTAAAAAGGAAATCTGCACTGATATGTTTATCACAGCACTAGTCACAATTGCAAAGATACGAAATCAACCTAAGTATCCATCAGCAGATGACTGGAGTAAGAAAATGTGGTATGTGTGTGTGTATATATGATGGAGTACTACTCAGCCATAAAAAGGTAAAACCACATCTTTTGCATCAACATGGAAGGAACTGGAGGCCATTATCTTATGCTAAAAAAAATAGAAACAGAAAGTCAAATATTGTATATTCTCACTTATAGGTAGGAGCTAAATAATGTGTACACAGGGACATATAGTGTGGAATAATAGACTTTAGAGACTTGGAAGGGTGGGAGAGTGGGAGGGGGATGAGGAGTGAGAGAGTATTTAATGGATAAAATGTACACTATTCAGGTGATGGTTACACTAAAAGCCCAGATTTCACCACTATGCAATATATTCATGTAACATAATTGCACTTGTACCCCTTAAATATCCAACAATAAAAGAGAAGGAGACAGCTATAGCCCAGGCTGCCTAGAGCATAGGATGTAAGCAGGAAGAAGTAAGCAGTATGGTTACACTTTGCAGGATGACCCTAAATATTACACAGAGGAGTTTGCAATTTATTTGGGTAGCAACTAGGAGCCATTTAAGTTTGGCAGTGATGTGATGGAAGAAGTGTTCAGAGATGAGTCTGATAATGCAAGGCCTATGCATTGTATTGAAGAAAGGAAAAAGACCACAGAAATCAAGAGCAACTGAAATAAGAAGAGACTAGATCAGGGGAGCGAGAGGGAAGAATAGAAGTATATGATGATTCATTTTATGTGTCAACGTGACAGGGTGAAGAAATGCTCAGATAGCTGGTAAAACATTATTTCTGGGTGTACCTGTGAGGATGTCTTCAGAAGATAGTAGAATTCGAGTCTTTATACTTACTAAAGAAAATAACCCTCATCAATGAAAGTGGGCATCACCCAATCTTTTGAGAGCCTGAATAATACAAAAAGACAGAGTATATTAGTGTGTTCTCACATTGCTATAAAGAAATGCCTGAGACTGGGTAATATATAAAGAAAAGAGGTTTAATTGGCTCACAGTTTCACAGGCTTTACAGGAAGCATGGCTGAGGAAGCCTCAGGAAACTCACCATCATGGCAGAAGGCAAAAGGGGAGCAAGTTCGTCTTACATGGCTGGAGCAGAAAGAAGTTAGGGAGGGAGGTGCCACATACTTTTAAACAACCAGATCTCATGAGAACTCTATCATTAGAATAGCACCAAAGAAATAGTGCTAAGCCATTCATGAGAACTCTGCCCCATGATCCAATCACATGCCTCAAGGCCCCACCTCCAACACTGGGGATTGAAATTTGACATGAGATTTGTGATCCAAGCTATATCTCAGAACAAGCACAAATTTTCTCTCTCTTCTTCAGCAGAGACATCTATTTTCTCCTGCTCTCAGACTTTGGAGCTCCTGATTTTTGGGCTTTGGGACTCTGGGACTTATATCAGCTGTCTTCCCCAACCCATACGCCAACCCTGGGTTTCAGCTTCAGATCTCAAGCCTTCCACTTCAGACTAAATTACACCACCAGACTTCCTGGTTCTCAGACTTGCATATGGCATATCGTGGGACTTTGCAGCCTCCATAACCATGCAAGCCGATTCCCATAATAAATCTCTTCTTATGTACCTATGTGTGTGTGTATGGTGTATGTGTATATACCCATATATACACATATTTATAGTCTATATATTCATCCTATTGGTTCTATTTTTCTGGAGAAGGCTGACATATAGTGGGAGCAATTTCCAGAAGAATATGCCAGTAGAAGGAAAAAAGCCTAGTAACTGATCAGCATAAAAACGCAGGGTTGACTCAGAGGTTTCAAACCTAAGCTTCCTCTCATGAACAGATAAAAGAGATCCATGTATGGTAAAAGAAAATGAGGTAAAGGAGCTATTAAATCATAAGATGGGGCCCTGCCAAGCATTTTTATCAATTTGTCTTGATGTAACAGTCTTATCCAAATTCCTAAGTACTTCACTGAAAGTGTCTCAAAACAAAGCAAGATAGCTCTATATGGCAGTATTAGAAATAAGCGTGAGTCAAATCCTGCTGTCAGCTGTATTCATGCAATGTCCTTTAAACTTTCATATGCATGACTGTGGAAAAACTATGAGCAGAGTTAATAATTTTGTTATCATACTACCTCTCTCAAATATATGTATAATGTGATTTTTTTAAAATACAGTGAGATAACAGACACCTATCTTCAGCAATAAGTGAAAAAAAATGAGGTTTTAATATCCTGAAGAAGTTAACTATAGGTGACCAGATTACAGGTAATTCAGAGAAGCTACAAAATCTAAGATCTCTATTTCCACCAGCACATACGTTGAAACCACTCTGACAAAGCTGTCGTTCTCCTTTGTGAGACCAAGGCAGGATGGCAGGCTCTAAATAATGCATAAGCCACCAGCATTCCTGTTCATTTCCCTTTTCAAAAAATGGCGAAGTGTCTCTTTTATAGTCCATAAAGAATTAAAATCATATGGTGAATCCTGATAATTGCTTTCAGAAGGAGCTCTTGGCACAAGCTCTAGGGTCTTCAGTTCGCCCATGTCGGGAACACAGAACTGCCACTGCATATAGATGAGTACAGTACCCAGAGAGCCACCCAGCTGCAGAGTTTTCCCAAAGTTGGAAGGATCCATGCCAGCTTAAAATCCCATCTCTACTCCTTCTTCACCAATTAGCATTTCTGTCACCCACATCATCCCTTTCTTATGAAGTCAAGTTAATATTTTACACAAGTCAACAGTGCTGTCAGAGAAACGTGAAACTCTTTACTTCTGAATACAGATTTCAGACTAACAGACTGAAAACAGAATAGAAAAAAATAACCAACATGTACATTAGCACTAGCCCTCCATTTCTTGCCACACAGATGCACACTGACATTTCAGTGTTTCACTGAGAGTAGGGTCAAAGAAGAACTATAGAGAGAGATGAAGTGGTGGGAAGAAACACGCTCTGTCTAAGCATAACATGTCTTCCTTCTTATCTCTCCTCTCCCTTTCTCTGGGTTCTCCTTAGGTTATAAACTCTCAGCATGAATTCTTCCAAGATCAAACTAACCAAAACATCTCACTCTGGTCCCTGAATTCATAGCAACTCTAATAGCAACATCCTCTTCCATGAGATTTCTTACGTTGTTCCTTTGTTTCACCATTTATTATGTGTATATGATTTATATGCACTCCGAGTAAAAAACATAGAGAATGTATGCTGTCCAATGATTATCACCTATATTCCTTCTAGTGCATAGTACTGAGAACATAGGTTTTTAATAGGTACTTATAAAAATGAATAAAAACTAACCTTAGAAGACAATTTCTTTGGAGTAGTGGGATTAGTGGCATGCACAGGATTTAGCTGAGAGTAACTATGCTAATGAAATCTTATATAAATAGAAGTAAATATGATTCCTACTAGAGGAAAGAAGAGGAAGCTAGGAATTAGGATCTGAAAATTCAACCTGTTCATGGTGCATTCACCACAAGGGCCAAATGTTTCAACTCCGTCTAAGACCATGGAAATCTCTTAATGCTATTCAGTAGAGGTTTACATGGTAGGGATTGTAAAGAGAAGTCAAATCAATTTATCAAAGCATATTATTTTATCAACTGCATGACTTCTTTTGGAAATATGTTTTCTAGTCATCTATTTTTCTAGTCACCTAGCATAGCTTAGTATTTTGTCTCCTTGCCCTGGGTGGTAGCATGTTGGTTGGCTGATCATATGCATGCATGTGCACACACACACACACACACACACACACAGAGTGGTAGATGATCCTCAAGCCACTTTATGTGTATGGAAACAGGCACAAGGGGGCAAAATGCTTTGCCCACAACTTCATAACATAACATCAGGAGACATGACATGGGCCTTGTTCTTCTGTGACACAAGCCTGCATTTAGTCTTCAGTCAATGTACACTACAAAGAGGCAGCGTGATGAGGCCATGAAGCAGGTTACTGATCTGCTTTTGAGATCCTAGTTACTGCCCAACTTTAGACAAATTACTTAATTCTCTCAGCCTTAGTTTTGACATCTGAAGAGATGATCCTAACCGCAGACATATTGTGATTAGGGATAACAGTGGTTCTCAATTCAGAAGAATCCCAGCAGGGCTTGTTAAAGACCACTTGCTGGACTCCATCCTTGGACTTTCTGATTCAGTAGTTCTGGAGTGGAGGCCAAGAATTTGCATTTCCAGCAAGTTCTCAGATGATGCTGATGTGAGGGTCTAGGGACCACACTTTGAGAACCTGTGGTCTAATGCAAGTAACATAGGATGGGCATTCAAAAAGTGCTGGCTATTATTATTGCTAAAGCAGAGAAGGCAAGAAATGCCAGATGACAGGGAAGGCACTGAATATCCACGAGAGACGTAACCAAGAGCACAAGTCCTGAAAACTCAACACAGATGGATGGTCATCTCAGCCAAAGCAAATTTGTGAGCCTTAAGAAGGAAGTGCTGCTCTTTAGTATTTATTGAAAAAAAAAAACCTTCATTTTACAAATGTCTTTTATAAAATTTTTATTGGCTCTTACAATGGACTGTATGGAAATGATTTACTTGCTGGTCTACTTCCTCTTCATATGTGACCTCTTCCTCTGAATGTGGTGAAACTTTAATGGCCAAGGAGTTGGACGATTAACATTAATGGGAGTTGCCTGTGTTAATCCCTTGTGCATAAGTGTATTTTTATCTGTTAAACTTTTCCAGATTTAGTCCTTACACATGTAATACAATTTGTGTCAGAAAAATTCTGTAAATGTGCTTTATTTAAAAGTGAACACATGAAAGTTGGAATGTTGGCTCATCCATAGGAGGCATAGAAATACTACTGGATATCTAACAGTTACATTTTTTAAACAATTAATGCACATATGCAGTGGCAATTTGAGAAAAAGAGGTGCCTGGGGACACAAAAAATCTCTTTTGAAACTGTATAGCAAAAAAGCAATTATTGAGTCAGATTAAGTTTGAGATTTGGGGCCATACCTGTGTTCCCTATTTCTACTAATTCTCCCTGTCATCAAAACTTAGGAAAAGCAAAGATAGCACGAATGTTCTTATCTATCCACCCTTCATATCTGAAACTGACTGATTCTGTTCTCAACTTTCATCTCACCAAAAAACTCTATCTGGTAAATTCAGCATAAATTTATAGGACACAAAATCAACATGCAAAAATCAATAATTTTTCTATATACTAATAATGAACTAGCTGAGAATAAATCAAGAAAATAATCCCATTAACAACTGCTACAAAAAATCAAAATACCAGACCAGGCGCGGTGGCTCACACTTGTAATCTTAGCACTTTGGGAGGCTGAGATGGGTGGATCATTTGAGGTCAGGAGTTTGAAACCAGCCTGGCCAACATGGTGAAACCCCATCTCTACTAAAAATACAAAAATTAGCCAGGCATGGTAGCCAGCACTATAGTACCAACTACTTGGGAGGTTGAGATGGGAGAATCACTTGAACCCAGGAGGCAGAGGTTGCAGTGAGCTGAGATCCCACCACTGCACTCCAGCCTAGGCAACAGAGTGAGACACTGTCTCAAAAAAATAATAAAAATATAAAATAAAATAAAATACCTAGGAATACATTTAACCAAGAGAATAAAAGAGCTTGACAAGTAAAACTATAAAACACTGATGAAAGAAATTGAAGAAGACATAAACAAATGGAAAGACATCCATGCTCATGGAGCAGAAAAAATAATATTAAAATGACCATACTACCTAAAGCAATCTATATACTTAATGCAATCCTTATCAAATTATAAATATCATCTCAGAAAAATAGAAAAAAAAATCTGAAAATTTGTATGGAATCAAAAAAGAGTCCAAACAGCCAAAGCAATCCTGGGCAAAAAGGACAAAGTTGGAAGCAACACATTATCTGACCTAAAATATATGATAAGCTTATAGTAACCAGAACAGTATGATATTGCTATAAAAACAGACACATAAATCAATGGAACAGGATAAAGAACAGAGAAATAAATCCACATACTTATAGCCAACTGATTTTAAACAATGGTGCCAGGAATATACATTCCTGAAGAGAAAGGACCCTTTATCAATAAATCTTGTTGGGAAAACTGAATATTCATATGCAGCAGAGTGAGGTTGAACCCCTGTCTCTCACCATATACAAAAATAAATTCAAGATAGATTAAAGACTTAAACATAAGATCCAAAACTATAAAACTGCTAGAAGAAAGCATAGGGGAAACACTTCAAGACATTATTCTAGACAAAGATTTTATGGCCAAGACCTCAAAAGCATAGGCAACAAAAACAAAAACAGACAAATGGAACTATATTAGACTAAAAAGCTTTTGTACAGCAAAAGAAACAATCAACAGAGTGAAGAAACAACTTGTTGACTAAGATAAAATATTTGCAAACTGTCCATTAGACAAGAGACTAATATCCAGAATATACAAGAAACTCAGACAATTCAACAGTAAATATATATAATGGGATATATAGAGATATATAGATATATAGGTGTATATAGATATATATTCCATTAAAATGTGGGCAAAGGACTTGAACAGACATTTCTCAAAATAAGATACACAAATGACTAACAGGTATATGAAAAAAGTGATCAATATAACCAATCATCTGATAAGTGCAAGTCAAAATCACGATATCATTTTACCCCAGTTAAAACAGCTATTACTATAGAGACAAAAAGAAAAATAACAGATGCTAGTGAAGATGCAGAGAAAGGGGAATATTTCTACATTGTTGGTCGAAATGTAAATGACTATAGCCACTATGAAAAATAGTAGAAAGCTTTCTCAAAATACTAAAAATAGAACTACAGTATGACCCAGCAATGCCACTACTGGGTATTTATCTATAGGAAAAGAAATTAATATATCAAAGAGATTCCTGCCCTCCCCGTGTTCATTGCAGCACTATTTACAATAGCAAAGATATAGAACCAACCTAGTTGCCTATAAATGGACAAGTGCTATATATATGCAATGGAATACTATTTGGCCATAAAAAATAACAAAATCATGTCATTTGCAGCAACATATATGAAACTGGTGGCTATTATGTTAAATGGAATTAGCTGGTCACAGAAAGAAAAGTATCGCATGTTTTCACCCATATGGGGGAGCTGAAAAAGTGGATCTCATAGAGGCAGAGAGTAGAAGCATAGATACCAGAGGCTGGAAAGGGTACATGAGTTGTGTGGTGGGGGTGGGGGTGGAAAAGAGAGGTTGGTCAATGAGTTAAAACATACAGTTAGATAGAATGAATAAGTTCTAATGTTCCATGGCAAAGTAGGGTGACCCTGCCGTGGAACATTAGCAGATATAATAAGATAGTGTATATTTCAAAAAGGCTAGAAGGACTCAAAATGTTCCCACACATAGAAATGATAACTGCTCAGGGTAATGTATACCCTATATAGTTTGACTTGATCATTATTAGACATTCTATGTATGCAATGAAATTTCACATGAAAAATGTATGTGGTTTTAAACCCAGTAACTACATACAATGAAAATAAATACTGCAATTAAAAGACAAAAAATATTAGACTGAGCAAAATAGCAAAATCCAAATATATGTTGCTTATTAGAAACACTTTAAATATAAGAATATAGAAAAATTTAAAATAAAGTGATGGAAAAAGATGCCACACAAATGCTCACCAATAGAAGGCCAGTATTGCTATATTTGTATTAGACAAAATAATAGGAGAACCAGTGTCAATATCAATAAAATATCAATAAACAAATCAATTCAACAGGAACATATAAAAATTTGTATTGTGTAAGTGTCCAGTAACATGTTTTCAAAATCTATAAAGCTAAAACTGATGGATTTCAAGAAGAAATAAATCCACAGTCATTGCTGGAGAATTTTAACATACATCTCTCATTAACCGAAAAAAGCAGCCAAAAATTAGTAGCAATAAATAAACTCTGACAATATGATTAACAAATTTGACTTTATATGCAAATATATAATATTACACTTGACAACTGAGGAATACACATTCTTTTAAATACAGGCAAAACATTTTACAAAACTGACCATGCACTGTCATGCAGCAAATTTAAACACATTTGAGAAGACTCTATACAGAGTATGTTTTTTAACCACAGTGGTGTTAAACTAGAAATCAGTATTTTATAAAATGTATCATTAGAATTTCCATAGATAGTTAGAAAATAAGTGATAGACTTCTAATTAACCCTTGAGTAGAAAAAGATATCACAATTAAAATTGTTAAATGCTTTGAACTGAATAAAGGTAAAGCTGTGATATAAAAAAAATTGTAGCATACAGCTAACCCTATATTTACAGGAACATTAATAGCCTTAAATGAACATATTGAAAAGGAAGAAAAATTTTAAGATTAACTATCTAAGTATTTATCTCTATATTCTAGAAAAGAACCAGTATGTTAAATGTGAGGAAAGTAGAAGAAATTAATAAGGAGCAGAATTTAATGAAATAGAGATCAAATGTATAATAAGGATAATTCTTAAAAATTTGTTTCCTTGAAAAGATAAGTAAAATGAATAACCTTTACCAAGCATGACAGAGAAAGAGAGAAGGAGGCAGAGGAATGAAAGAAGAAAGTGAAGAAAGAGCCTGGTGCAGGGGCTCACACCTATAATCCCAGCACTTTGGGAGGCCGAGTCTGGGGATCACCTGAGGTCAGGAGGTTGAGACCAGCTCGATCAACATGGTAAAACCCTGTCTCTACTAAAAACACAAAATTACCTGGTCGTGGTGGTGCATGCCTGTAATCCCAGCTACTCGGGAGGCTACGGCAGGAGAATGGCTTGAACCTGGGAGAGGGAGGTGGAAATGAGCCGAGATCGCGCCAGTGCACTCCAGCCTGGGCAATAAGAGCGAAACTCTGTCTCAAAAAGAAGAAAAAGAAAGGAAAGAAAGAAAGGAAGGGAAGAAGAGAGGAAAGGAAGTAGGGAAAGAAGGAGCAAGGAAGGGTAGAAGAGTGGAGAGGAGAGAAAAAGAAAATACAAATTACCACTATCAGAAGTAAAAATAAAAAATGAATTAGAGTCCATATGCTAAAGACATTAGAAAGGTATAGAGAATAAACAACTTTAAGACAATAAATTTAAACATTCAAATGCCCAAATTCCTTAAAAGAACAACAAAACTAAAGCAGAGCATGTAAGTCCTTATGAAGCATGAGAATATTTGCTTAAAATATGGCATTGAAATTCAACTTAAATTTCGTTATTACAGGTATTCTGATGAATGTTAGTTATTCTAAAGTAACGCAGGAGATCAAATTATTTGCTCTCATTTGAATTATAATCAGTCATCATAATTAGTCCAGAGGCATCACAGCCCTATTATTATTTTCAAATGGTTTTATCGATGTATAATTTATATACAGTTAACTAAAAATGTTTGAAGTATGTGATTTGATACATTTTCATATATATATGTATGAATATATATGCACACACACACAAACACACACACATATATATATATACCTGTAAAACTATCACAGAAATCTAGATAATCGACATATTCATAATCTACAAAAGTTTTCTCTTGTTGCTTTATAATGTCTTCTTCCTACCCCTCCACACTTCATACCTTATGCCAGGAAATCATATTTTGAAATTTCTCCATGTTGGTGGCTGTATCATTCCTTTTACTGCTGAGTAGTATTTTAGAGACATACTACAATTTGTCTATCCATTTATTTGTTGATAGACATTTTGGTTGTTTCCAGTTCGAGACTGTTACAAATCAAGCTGCCATGTATATCTTGCCCAAGTCTTTATTGGGCATAGACTTTCAGTTCGCTATGGCAAATGTCTAGGAGCAGAATGATAGTTGTATGTTTTGCTATTTAATATTGACAAACTTTTTCCAAAGCAGTTGTGCTATTTTAGATCCTCGCTAGTAGTACAGTTAGGTTCCTCCGTATTTACTTCCATCCTACTGAGATAGGCAGGCAGCACTGGAGATATGCACTATAGAAGGAGTCTCATCTCTCCACCAAGCTTCCTGCCCCGTGACCAGACTACCTCAAGCTGATAGGGCCTGTTTGTGTGATTCTCCACTTAGCATTGCCTTCTCCACAGAGGAACCTCCCTAAGTCTCCCACCCACAAGTTATGTACCTTCTAACCATTTCTGTAAAGAAGAAAAGTACCTCTTTCCTTTGAAAAGTGTGCTTTGCTGTTCCTTTATGACTCTAACCAATAGTATTCTCTCTGCACTTCTTTCACTAGCTCTACTTGATTTTCACGGCGTTTGGTAGCTCTTCCTCCTGTGATGTGGTTCAGTGTTTCAGATGTTTTCTGGTTTTGTCAGAGACAGAATTGTATGTCTTCCTCCTTGTATTTTTTATTGAATAATTTCCAAGAGGAGAAAGGGAAATACAACTTTACTCTGCCACACTCAAAATGGATGCCCTTTCTTCCTTTTAGCACTCAAATAGCAAGAGATCAAGTTCCAGTGATTTCAGACTACTTGAAGTACAGCTTTTAATGAAAATTCTTCCCTGTTATTTCTGGATATTTCTGGGACATTTGGGGAAGTACCACTTGTTCCACAAATTTGTCCTCTTTAATGTATGTCATCTTGGGCAATTGTCTCACTTTAGATTCCTTCTTCCCTTCCTATAGCTTACCTTTTGCCAACTCATAACTAACCTCTCCAGTTGCTGCCACTTTCCACAGATATCTTTTTTAATTCTCAAAGACCTGCTGAGCTTGAGTTATAGTTTCAACTATCTATTACAGAAGGCTTGGGGATGACAGACAGCAACACAGAAAACGAACACTTCCAATAAAAGTGTTTGGATCTTAGTGCCCACAAGGTAAACCCTAACCTAAGACCCTGGAAACTTCCTGCAAATAATTCACAGGTCCAGGTCAACCCAAGCAAATGAAGTAGAAATCTTCACCCAGAACTTCTCTGGCCCAAACTCTCTTCAGCCCCAGAAGAACAGAGAATCTTTCCTTTCTCCAGCTCAAGGCTTGCCTTTTCTTTTCTCAAGATTGATAGAGGAACCATTCATTCCATTCAGGGGAAACTCCATTCCAGTCCATAAGGATATGAACTGAGCTTACATAATCAGGACAAGAATATTACAATAGTCTGGGATTATGTGTTCTCAGTAGCATGAGAACATATGGAGACAGGCCAGATGGGGCTTAAGTGACTAAGGCCAGTTCAAGTTCAAGTCACAGCTTGTCTTCCAAATTAACACAGCCTTTCTACTCTAGCCTTATCTCCCAATCCCTAGAAAACAAAGTCTTGCTTAGGCAAGAACATCCATACGCACATACACATATATTACACATATATCTCCCCCCTCAAAAAATAATTTTCAAGCGTACAGCAGTCAAACTTCAGGTCTGAGTTCAGATTGGGAGAAAATTATCTAATTCTTTAATGGCAGAGCTCTACGATACCCAAGTGCACATTCTTAAATGATACCCTTAAGCTCTCAGCCTAAAATATCTTCGTTTGAATTAATTCACCAATTTAGAGCTTCCCAAACTAAAATTAAGTCATTTGTGACTAAAAATGTTTTTCAAAATATTTCCTCCTAGAACAAAGGAATAATATACCCCATCACCATCTCTTCTAAAAAAAAGCAGAAATTTTTTACAACTCCCCAAATGACAGCTTTCTTTTTTGTTTATTTGTTTGCACATTGTTTATTTATTTTATTTTATTTATTAATTTATTTATTTATTATACTTTAAATTCTGGGGTACATGTGCAGATCGTGCAGGATTGTTACATAGGTATAC
>CAUYLG010062013.1:0-49546 GCA_963573385.1 Cacajao melanocephalus
AAAGAAAGAAAGAAAGAGAAAAGAAAGAAAAAGAAAGAGAAAAGAAAGAAAGAAAGAAAGAAAGAAAGAAAGAAAGAAAGAAAGAAAGAAAAAGAAAGAAAGAAAGAAAGAAAGAAAGAAAGAAAGAAAGAAAGAAAGAAAAGAAAAGAAAAGAAAAGAAAAGAAAAGAAAAGAAAGAAGGCAAGAAAGGAAGAAAGAAAAAGAAAGAAAGAAAGAAAAGGAAGAAGGGAAGGAAGGAAGGAAGGAAGGAAGGAAGGAAGGAAGGAAGGGGTGGGCATTGGATTATAGATCCATTTTTGACATATTTATTGATATAGATTATAATAAAAAGAGAGTTTTGCCTCTGCAGTAAGAAAACACGGAGTTGCTGTTGATGGAGGCATGGAGGGCTGTGAAAGGGGCAGACTGTGGAAAAAGACAGAGTTCACTTTGGGTATGTTAATGTCATGTCTGCTAGACATCCAAGTAGAGTTGTCATTCTGGCTGTTGAAAAGTGTGGATACTAAATGTAATCAATTGCTGCAAAAATCTTTCTAAAACCCAATGCATTTGCTGCAGTCCTTCCAAATAGAGAGTGCCCATGATGTTCCACCTTTCCTGTGATGAATCAAGGTGATCATTATCTACATCTGAGGTGTAGGAGGTCTTCAGATGCTTTTGTTACATTGAGGGCTCTTCATTCTGTGATGGAGTACTACTGTAATCTTTAAGACATTGAATCACCGTTCATCTTTATTATTCTTTGCTGCTTATTGTCATATGCTGGTGCTGCCGGAACATGTCCTACTGGAAATCCAGAGCAATATTTTCAAGTGAGGAGTAAAAACAAAACAAAACAATAAGAGTTTAACCATCAGGCACAATAATATTTTGCGTTTGGAAAGAGAATAGTTTTCCAGTAAGAGACCGAACAGAATGGTCAGAGAGGTCCCAGGAAAATAAAATGAGTGTGTCGTCACTGAATGAGGGGAAGAAAAGTGTTCAGAGGGTTAAATGCTGGGAAGAGCTCGTGTGAAATGAGACGTGCAGGGCCTTTGCTGGACTTGGCAATCAAGAAGTCACTGCTGATGTTTGCTGGAACCCTTTCCTTCCTGGCATCACAGAATAATAATTTTCTAAATGGGAGAGATAGGCACACAAGGAATTCCAAATTAGAGTCATAAGGACTTTCCATGGAAAAAAAAAAAAGACCTCACCAGGACCAGCCAAAATTCTGCACCAGTCAAAAATCTTTCAATGTAAATTCCACTAAAATTCCAAGGAGGTCAGCTGGAGGCTGCCTGCAGAAGAGAGCTAGGGTGTCTAATTTCCACCTGTATTAAGGGAATGCTGCATATTTTAAACTGTGACCTTAAAGATCACCAGTGCTGATCCTTTTTCTTACAATGCTAGACCCCAGGCACAATATTACATTTTTTTTCTTTTTTGTCTTCTTTTCCTGGATGTTTCAGATCCTCTTGGCATGGCCTTTAGGTATTACAGTAACGATAATAAAAATTGTTTATTGCTGTGATATCTCAGTGATTTCCACTGGTACATTAATTTGCAGCCCATCTCCTTGAGGCTGGGAAAGTTCAATGACGTGCTAGAAACCAACATGCCAGACTGGTCACCGAAGGGCTCGCTGTCCTTGTTCTGACTTCTTCAGGCTTTTCTGCCTATTCTTTCACTCTCCTGTTTTCTCATTTCCTTCTTCCTTATTCTATGCATCTCATGCTCATTTTTCTACTTAATCTGTACTGGGGGAAGCACAGGTAAAACAGGAAGTGTCTACTTAAATTGTTAGCCACACTTTATCAACGGCTTTTGTCTACGCAGCCTCCCCTCCCAGGTATTTAAATGTGAGTGTCTCCTGATCCTGCCCTCATTTTCTGACCAATGACCTACTCAACATCTCTATTTCAGTGTCCTGGAGTTGCGTCAGACTCAAACCACAAACCAATCCGTGGTCTTCTCTCTTGAACAGTTCTCCTGCCATGTTTCCCACCGCCAGGGAGTGTTAGCTCCATCCCCACCGTTGCACGGGCTGGAAATTTAGGAGTCACCTTCAAAGTCTCTCTCCTGCTGTATTGATTCCGTCTTCATATTCTGTTAATTTCGCTTTCTTTGTGCGTCTCTTCACATCTGCTTCTCTCCACTTAACGTCTATTCTAGTCAGAGACTGTCATCTGTTACCTGGGCCTCCAAACCAGGCCCCTGGAGGCTCCTCCAGTCCAATCTCCACACTAAAGCCAGAGCAGCCTAGTAAGATGGAAGTCCTGTTGTTCCATCCCTCACTACAACTGTTAGGACTGCTCTTGCTCTTACGTAAGGACCAAAATCTGTAATAAGGGCTGGAAGATTATTATAGTCTGTGTGTTTCCAACTCTATCTCTAACTCTTTTCTTTAAAGAAGACTCCAAGCCTCATGTGAGAATGCAACCTTGACTGGTGAGACACTCAAGGTCCAACTAACTCAAGCCCAAACTCCTGACCCAGGACAACTGCAAGATCACAAGTGTGTGTGTTTAAGCTGCTAACTTTTGATAATTTGTAAACAGCAGTAGAGACTCAATGTGAAAACCTCTACGTGGCTCTCACCGGAATATTGGCTGTCAGTCTTTGCTGGAGTTGAAGACGGGCAATATTCAGGAAGGATTCTGGGGGTGTGAGAGGAGGGGAGGATTTGCCTGCTTCTTGTTTAAATTTAATTCATTCCAAACATATATTTAAAATATCTATTGAGTGCTTGCTAAGTTATCACACATTATTACAGACTCCTGAAATTTATAAATGAGCAAAACAGAGATCCCAGCATTGTCAGAACTTATACCATGACCGAAAGAGATGGATTGCAAATTAGAAACATACTTTTAAAAATAAGTTACATAACAGGGAAGCAGGTTTTAAGTATAGGGACGACAAAAAACAGCAGGGAAAGGAGCATCAGGAGCGAAATGGGATCAGGTCTTGTAGGTTGGATAACAGGGTATAATTTTAAATAGGGTGGTCAGAGCATGCCCAGTTGAGAGGGTGACATCTGAGTACACTCTTGAGTGAAGTTTGTGGACAGATTCTGGGGAAAGAGCATGCTAAGCAGACAGAATATCTCTTGCAAAGGCTCTGAGGTGGGAGCATGGCTGGAGTGTCACACAACAGAAGGAGGCCAGTTTATCTGGAGTGAAGTTAAGGTTAAGAGAGGTCAAAGTGCATGTGGATGTAGCTGCATGGATCACATAGGGCCCTAGAGGTCAGTGCAAGGATTTGAGCTCTTCCTATAAGTGAAATAAGGAAACATTTCCGGATTTTTCGGAAGATGAGAGACATGCTCTCACAGATCACTGTTTCTCTGCTGAGCCTGGACTCTAGGGGAAGGTGAGGCAGACGACTGTTCTGGAAGCCAGGTGATGATGCAGGGAAGAGGCTGCAGCTCTGCTGGTTTGGCACAAATGGAGAAGTGACTGATTTCCTAAAGTTTAATCATCTCACTGCTGCCTTTTACAGGTAGCTGATGCTGCCATTGCCTGAGACCCTGGGGACTCAGAGGCGTAAATTAATTTTTCTTCTTCCTGGTTGCTGCTTGGAGGTTAGTTTCTCAGGTAAGATTCTTCATTCACTCACCTTAAATCTGCTTTCCAGCTAATACACTTACTTTTCTAACCCTTGTAACCTGTGAACAGCTGACACAGGTTTGTTTTGCCTAGGGATGATGCAGTGATGTGCTATGCAGGCTAAAGGCCCAGTGATTGTGAAATGGATAGTGATTGGTAACTGCGCTGGGGCCACATAGATGTATGCAGTCCCAGGCAGAGTGGGACAGATGGTCAGGAACTGGTTTCCTCTCCTGCTGCCCCTGGAACTTTGTGCTTATGCCTGTTAAAAAGACCCTTTAGGTTTATTTTGTGATATTTTAGGCAGAAGCAACAAACGCATATATTTGATTGATTTACTTGTTTATTCTGCTCAGAGTATCCTGCTGTTTTAATTTTTTGAAGGATGATTAATATTAAATTTGAGCAAATAAATTTCCTTCATCATATGACTTCTTAAACTTAAAAGTTATTTTGGTTAATTATTTTATTTGATTTGTAAATGTTTAGACAAGATCATATCCCTAGGAAATAGCCAACTTGACGTTAGTTTCTGTGTGAGTCGGGGTTCTCCAGAGGGAAAGAACTAATAAAATAGATGAATATATGAAGGGGCGTTTATTAGGAGAATTGACTCACACGATCGCAAGGAGAAGTCCCACAATAGGCCATCTGCAAGCTGAGGAGCCAGGAAGCCAGTCTGAGTCCCAAAACCTCAACAGTAAGAAAGTTCACAGTGCAGCCTTCAGTCTGCGGCAAAGGCCTCAGAGCCCCCGGTGTGAGTCCAAGAGTCCAAAATCTGAAGAACCTGGAGTCCGATGTTGGAGGGCAGGAAGCATCCAGCACAGCAGAAATCTGGAGGCCGGAAGACTCTGCCAGTCTAGTCCTTCCAGGTTCCTCTGCCTGCTTTATCCTGGCCGCGCTGGCAGCTGATGAGATGGTGCCCACCCAGATTTAGGGTGGGTCTGCCTCTGCCAGTCCACTGACTCAAATGTGAATCTCCTTTGGCAGCACCCTCACAGACACACCAGAATCAATACATTGCATCTTTCAATCAAATCAAGTTGCCATTCAATATTAACCATCACAGTTTCTGACACATAAACATACACAGGGAAGGATGTTGCTGGACCTTTTGCTAACATTTTATTTAAAATTTCTTACCTATTAAACTTAGCAAAATTGCGTCTTTTCATTCTGTGCTTTCCAAAGTGTTTGTTGATGTCGTTATTATTTTATGTTGTTTTTAATCAAGGATTTGACAGCTTCAACAGTGATCTGAAATATTATATGCTCTGGAATAGTTTGGGTAAATTTGAAATTATTTACTACTTGCAAGTTGAGTATAACTCGCCTGTAAAACATTTGACCCTGGAGTTTCTTTGTGGAAAGATACTTAGTGATTCAGTTTTGTAATGGTCATAGGACTATTTTAGTTTGCTGCTTCAATTTGAACCAATTTTGGAAAATTATGTTTCTCTAGGAGTTTAAATATTTCATTGAAGTTCTTAAATTTATTGGCATAGAGTTGTTCATAATAACTTCTCACCTCTGATTCTCCTTAGACTTAGTTGTTACACACATTTTATCACTTATAGTACTATTTTTCTGTGCCTTATTGCTTTTTTCTTAACCAAAAAAGTATCTTAATTTATTTTTATTTTTTAGCTTTTAGATCATAATAATCTCTATTACC
Organism: Cacajao melanocephalus; assembly: GCA_963573385.1. Classification (NCBI taxonomy): domain Eukaryota; kingdom Metazoa; phylum Chordata; class Mammalia; order Primates; family Pitheciidae; genus Cacajao; species Cacajao melanocephalus. The sequence goes on from CAUYLG010062013.1 coordinate 5,266, forward strand.
TATTTTTTTAATTGTGTTATTTGTTCATACCTTTAGTTCCTTTCTTTACCCTTTCTTTGTGTTTTTTTCCCTATTGTTTTTGCTTTAATTTAGAAAATTAGTTCATCAATCTTAAGTCTTTCTTCTTTTCCAGCATTAGCATTTAAGACTACAACTTTCCCCATGAACACTGCTTGGCCTGCAGTCACTGGACAGCCTCGGAGTTTGCTTTCTGTCTGTCCCATGTGTCCTGTGAGGCCATGACAACCAAAACCGCAGGTCTCCCCCTCAGCAGGTAAGAATGTCTGTCTCTGAGTTACAGGTCTGTTTACCGAGGTTTTAGTTTCCACATATTTCTTACTCATTTTCCAGCTCATTGACAGGTGAAAGAGGAGCTTTAAAATACATATTTGAGGTTTTTAGTTGATTGCAGTGATGGTCTTGTCAGTCAAGGTTGTAACCACATAGTCACTGAGGGTGGTCTTCTGCCTGCACCTTTGCCATTTGGGAAGCTGGACCCACTTGTCATTGTTTTCACAAGAAAAAGAGAAGGACCTCCTCTCTCTCTCTCTCTCGCTCTGTCTCTCTCTCTCTCTCTCTCTTTAAATTTTTGAACCTACAATATTATGTAATTTATTTCAAACATGAAGCTTAAGTGTTTGAGCCAAGATGTTTTCAGGGACACCTCACTGTTCCCGGCATGATTATGAATTTCTACCTCAGAATTTGTGATCAAGTCAACATTCAATGATGAGTTGGCCAATAGGCCAAGAAGATTTCTATGAGTCTGCAGCTGTGGCTCTCAGTGCTCACCAGTGACCCCAGCTAGATATAAAGTACCATCATAAAAGCCCAAAAGTGGACAAGATTTGAATTTTATAGAAAAGAATCTATCTGGTGAACATCGGTGAATGAAAACAGATGGGAGAAAGGCAGAAACAAAGGCAGTAGTCCCTGGTGTTAACTGTGTGTTTTCATTCCAGATGTTTACGAATCTGTTTTCACCCAGCCAAGATATGATGCTACATTTGAATGACAAGACAGCAGCAGCAGCAGCAGCAATAGTGATTCCACTGAGGGCCGAGTCCTGAAGCCCAGGATGAGGTGTTTTTATATGTGTTAGTCCATTCTCATGCTGCTGTGAAGAACTACCTGAGACTGGGTGATTTATAAAGAAAAGAGTCTTAATTGACTCACATTTCTGCATGGCTGGGGAGGCCTCAGGAAACTTACAATCATGGTGGAAGGCAAAGGAGAAACAGGCACCACTTCACAGGGCAGCAGGACAGAGAATGAGTGCAAGCAAAGGAAATGTCAGATGATTATAAAACCATTAGATCTCATGAGACTCTCTCTTTATTATGAGAACAGCATGGGAGAACCACCCCCATGATTCAATCACCTATACGTGGTCCTACCCTTGACACGTGGAGATTATGGGGATTACAATTCAAGGTGGAATTTGGGTGGGGACACAGAGCCAAACCATGTAAGTCTGCCCCTGACCCTGTCAAATCTTATGTCCTTACATTTCAAACACAGTTATGTCCTTCCAACAGTCCCCTAAAGTCTTCACACGTTTCAGCATTAACCCAAAAGTCCAAGTCCAAAGTCTCATCTAAGACAAGGCAAATTCCTTCCAACCATGAGCCTGTAAAATCAAAAGAAAGTTAGTTACTTCTTAGATATATTGGGGATTCAGGCATTGGGTAAATATACCTGTTCCAAATGGGAGAAATAGGCCAAAACACAGGGCAGTCATTAAATCATAAAGTGTCAAAATTATCTTTGACTCCATGTCTCACATCCAGGTCACGCTGATGCAAGAGGTGGGCTCCTATGACCTTGGACAGTTCCACCTCTGTGGCTTTGCAGGGTACAGCCACTTTCCCAGCTGCTTTCATGACCTGGTGTTGAGTGTCTGTGGCTTTTTTGGGACCACAGTCCAAGCTGTCCATGGATCTACCATTCTGGGAACTGAAGAATGCAGTGGCCTTCTTCTGACAGCTCTGCTAGGCACTCTTGGTACCAATTTACTCTATTAGTCTGTTCTCACACTGCTATGAAGAAATACTCAAGAATGGGTAATTTATAAAGAAAAGAGGTTTAATTGACTCACAGTTCTGCATGGCTGAGGAGGCCTCAGAAAGGCACCTCTTCACAGGGCAGCAGGAGAGAGAATGAATGCAACCAGAAATATTGCCAGATGCTTATAAAACCATCAGCTCTCATGAGTACTCACTCATTATAATGAGAACCGCAGGAGGGAGACTGCCCCCATGATTCAGTTACTTCCACCTGGTCCTGCCCTTGACATTAGAGGATTATGGAGATTACACTTCAAGATAAGATTTGGGTGGGGACACAGAGCCAAACCATATCAGCCCATAGTACAGCTATTTTTCTCAACACAAGGAAGGACATACCGTTTGCTTTTTAAAGAAGGGCTTGGAGAGTTTACAAGCTTTTTAAGGTTATTAATGTGCTTTGAAAAGTCTATTTTTAGGACAACTCTGAGGCAATCAGGAGTTAATGTTATTAACAGATTCTAAAGGGGAAAAAAAAAGCAATGATAGAGACATGAAGTGATTTTTCCAAGATCATAGAGCTACTCACTGGCAGAGATAACCTTCAGAGATCTGAGTCTTATCCACTTTTCTATACAGCAAATCACCTGGGACCTTTTTACGTCATGGTTTGATGCACACAGTTTCTATTTGTCTATGGTCATAGCAGTGGACATAGTCTCAGTGTTAAGTTTGTTTCTGATATGACTATCTGGTGACAGTACCCCTCATTCCACTGTGATTGGAGGTGGTGAACTTTGGAGGATGAAGCATGGAACACAGAGTAGACAGATGGCCACTGCCTGATCACCCTGGTAAGGATTCGGTCTTTATCCTAAAAGTGAGCAACAAGAAGCCAGCAAAGGCTTTGGATTGAACTGTATGTTAGTGTGCATTCAAATATCATTCTGATTTCCAAGTGCAGAATGGCTTGAAGGCCATGGGAGCCCTTGGGAGGGTGTTTGCAGGGGTCCCAGTGAAAGACTTTAGCTAGGTAGTGGCAGTGGAGATGGAGGAAAAAAGAAAGATCTGAGAAATATTTTGCTGAAAACGTGGTTGAGGGGTCATAGGGACTGAGGAAGAGAGGATTCAGGAAAGACAACCTGATTTTCTGCTTCACACAATTGGTGATGATGATGGCATCCTCTGAGTTAAAGAATGGGCAGATAAGGGCACAAGGACCACTGATGGCTTCTGAAACAACAGATTTCCCCCCAACCCTATTTGACTTAGTGGGTGTGGGCCACACAGCACCTGGATGGGCCTGGAAGCCTGAATTTCCAATGCATTCCAGGTGACACTGAGTTGCTGGCCTGACAACCAGATTTTGAGCAGCACTGCAGAAGAGGACCAGCTTTTAGGAGAAAAATCTCAAGTTCCATTTTAGTCATGTGAAATGTAATATAATTATACTCCCCTCCCCCTAGTTCTACTCTGAAATCGGTGGGCACCTCCCACCCCTTCTGTTTCCCTTTTGGGAAAGGCACCGTTTTTAGTGGAAAGTGTGTGGTGTGTGGTAAGGAGAGCCCTTGCCAGGTGGACTGGGTAGCGGGCATCTGGCTGCTTTTGTGTCCCACGCTCCTTCCCACCAAGCGCACTGCCTCCAATCCTAACAGAATGACTGGCTCTAGCACCAAGAGTGCCCGTAATCGAGAACTAACTCCATACTGAGACTGAAGCCTGAGCTCTAATACCAGCTCTTTTACTTTCTCTCAAGGTGACTTTACACTAGTTATATAACCTTCATAAATATCAGTTTTTAAGTGTGTAGAATGCCTATAACTGTGGTATTTACCTAACAGGGTTGCTGTGGGCAGAGGGTGGAAAATGTGTGTATGGGAAAGTAGACTGGAGAGTCCACTGTAAATATCGGTTACCATCTGTCTGCCTTCTGTGCCAAGGTGTGAATAGCACAGTGTGCCTGCTAGCCCCTGTTGTGCATCACGGAATTACCTGCGGATTCCAGTGTGGAAGCCTCCTAAGGGCAGTGTACTCACTCCTGTCCACAGGTGGAGCTGGCTCAGGCTTTCTCATTTTAAGGGATTGTTCAACAAATATTAATTTCATTGACCCAAACATAAAGTCTCTTAATACATTTAGTTCATGTTCTCATGTATTCATTTCCAATCCTTCTCTAGACTTTAAGGAACAAAATGTTTTCATTCAGTTCTAGAATGTAATACTGCCTTGGAATTATCCTCATTTGAAGAGCAGTGCAGGAGTTCAGCCTCCTGTTGTCAACCCTACCTATTTTCAATGGTTCCAAAATCTAATGTTCAAAGTGTTACATAAAGCTAACATTTTACCTTAATATTTATCAGTTCAGTAATATATATTCACATATGTGTGCAAAATAGCATAAAATGTGACTTCAGCTTTAACAGCTTTATTGGCTCTGATTTTTATCTTTTCATATCTGATATTTTGTCTGGGTCTATGGTTCACCTGAAATACTGATTGTAACGCTGGAATCCTTCTAGTTGATCATATTTGATTTCTGACATTGCAAACGGTTCTTTTATTTGATCCAAGTTCTAATACAAGGAAGTATGACAAAATTCTGAAAGACGTGGAAAAGTTTGTGCTACCCATCTGAATTTTCACCGCCTTTCAAATATCAGGAGGCTGAAATACTGTTTGCCCATTAATCAGAAGACTACTGTTGACATGGGGCTTACTTTAAACTTCAGGACTAGGTGAAAAGCCTTGTTACTTGCTTAGGACTTTAGCCAAAGGAAAGTGAAACTGACATAGAATAGATTATGCTCCCACAAAACCTGCCAACGGACATTTACAGCAACTTTGTTCATAATTTCTAAAACTCAGAAGCAACCAAGATGTCCTTCAGTGGGTGAATAGATAAACAAACTGTGTGCATCCAGACAAGGTGATATCATTCAACACTGAAAAGAAACGAGCTGTCGAGCCATGAAATGACATGGAGGATCCTAAGATGCATATTACAAAGTAAAAGCCCAGCTAAGAAAGCTACCATACTGCATGATTCCAACTGTACGACATTGTGGGAAAGACAAAACTATGGAGACAGTAAAACACTCAGTGTTTGTTCTGGGTTGGGTTAAAGGCTAAGAATTTCTAGGAGAGTGAAAATATTCAGTGTGACACTGCAATGGTGGATACGTGTATTAGTGTGTTCTCATGCTGCTAATAAAGGCATACCCAAGACTGGGTAATTTAGAAAGGGAAAAGGTTTAATGGACTCACAGTTCCACATGGTTGGGGATGCCTCACAATCATCGTGAAAGGTGAATGAGGAGAAAAGACATCTTACATGGGAGCAGGTTTGTGTAGGAGAACTCTCCTTTATAAAACCATCAGATCTTGTGAGACTTACTCACTGTCACAAGAACAGCATAGGAAAGACCTGTCCCCATGATTCAGTTACCTCCCACCAGGTCCTTTCCATGACATGTGGGAATTATAGGAGCTACAATTCAAGATGAGATTTGGGTAGGGACACAGCCAAACATGTCAGTACATACTGCCACCATACATTTGTCTAAACCCACAGAATGTGCAACACCAAAAAAGAACCCTAATGTGAACTTGGGACTCTGTCAGTTTGGGTTCATCAGCAGCAGAGGAGTGTGCTTTGGAGTACTGGACATGCTGATAATGGGGAGGGGAAGGAAGTATATGGGATATATCTGTATCTGCTTCTCCATTTTGCTGTGAACCTAAAACTACTCTAAAAAAAAGTTTTTTTTTTAATAAAAAATGATAGGATGTCTTTTTGGAGGGTTGCTTCTAATAAATAGCCTACTGCCAATTGTGCATGCAAGATGATTATAAACATGGCAGGTGGCATTGAACTGTAAAGTGTTCCAAATGATATGGTTTTGCTTTTCCTTTGTATAAGTGACAGACCCCAACATTGATAGGTAAAATTATTTAAATAATTTGCAAACTAGTCTGGATCATATACATCTCAGAAGCATGAAAATTTAGTTCTGGCAGTAATGAGAATTTCTTTGCCAGTGAGTACCTACTATCCTCCATAAAGTCAAGCCACATACAGTATTGTTATGTGTGTGTGAGAGAGAGAGAAAGAGAGAGAGAGAGAGAGTTCTCTTTTGTCTGACTTCCTTTTGCATGTATTATTAGCACAGTGTCTTTCTTCATGAGAAGTTCAATGATTGAAAGTGTTTATCACCCTGCATTCCCCCGGCCACCTGTCCCATCTCTGTACTGCAGGTCTTCTCCCCACTCCCCACTCCTTTGTCGTTCTTTCCTTTCTTTTTGCCCTTTGGATTTTCCAGATGGCATGTCTAGCACTTCCTTTAGTATTTTAAGCGGACCCTCGCTTGCAGCATTGCTTCCTAGTGCACTGTCTTTTATAACAGAGTTAAAAATAGTTTAAAAGCGGAGTAGAAGCCACAGGATTGGGCCAAAGCCAAAGCCTCTAAACTCACGGGAGCTCAGTCGTTGCTTTAAATTTTGATTTTCATGTTTGCGTATGACTCGGACCTCTGTGAAATGACAAGTCGGAGTTGAACCCCTGATAACGAGGGCAAGACAGATCTTGGCGCATAAGCCTGGTAAACTTCATTCACTCTTGAACCTGAAACCTATCCTGTCCTTAACGTTTTGTCTGTAATTATTTGGGGATTTTTGTTTGTTTTCTTCTTTCCTATGGTCTATGATCACCAAGTCAGCTGATACTTAACGAATAGTTTGATATAGAAATGGACAATTTTCTTCACAAAAAGTACTTAAGTTTGCTTCCCTCTCTTCCCCTATAATTAATCCTTCCCCAAAATTTTTTGCTTTTTTTGATAAATAAAAAACTACATGATCTAAAAGCCATGTTCTTGTTTGTTTTGCCTTTGTCTGTACTGGTTTGATCTAGAAACAGCAGGTTCTGAGACACAGCAACACAACTCTAGCATCAATGATTTGCGTGACTATGCCCCATTACCACCTTCCTATTTACAGACTGACCATTTTACTGTTTTTCTTTTGTTACAGTTCTATTAATTTTGGTCAATAATTGTGAATATTCTTCTTAAATAAACTTTATTTTTCTAAGGTGGTTTTCACAAGGTTACTCGTTTTATTTCCTATACAAACTGCCACAACTAAAGTACAGTATATTTAGTTTAATTTTTTATGTTTTAGAACAATTCTCACTTAGTGAACTCATGTGTGTCTCCTAGGTTGCTTTAATTATTGTTCTTTCAATAATAGTTCTCATAGAACCAATGTTTTGTGTGTCTGTGTGTGTGTGTGTATGTGCGCCTGATTTCATTTGCTCTGCATTCTCCTCTCCTTTAGAACTGTTTTGGGAAGCTCATTAATACACACATTAATTTTTAAGTGCTCTCCCATACATAGTGGTGATAAAAGTGTAGGTCTGCAGTCTGCCATCTGTGATTCAGAAGTCCAAAACACCTGGAAAACCATGTTTTGAGTATTTGTTTAGTTACTCATTTGGAGGCAAACCTGCCCTGCCCTAAAGTTATAAGACAGCCGGGCCTGCCCCACAGATGAGCTCCACTGTCCTTATTTAAGCTGCTTCTTCTGGCCATCCACACAATTTAGTGCAGCAATAGGGGGTGTTTGATCACCGGAAGCTGTCTTAGACCTTTGAGAAGGCCATAATATACAGCACACGTACCCTATCACTTTTCTAAGATCTGAAAAATTAGCCTGAATTTGACATACATCTGATACAAAGGGTTTGGGGCAAGGGTTTATTGGTCTGTATTTTGAAGTAAAATTAAATTTGAGATTTTTCTGGGCTGTGATACTGTTTAATTCACTAGTTTTGGTATAAATGGTGAATTATAAACACTTAGCCAAGACCAAAATCATTTCTTGAGCTATGATAAAATCCTGACCTTAGTTTTTCACCATTTCAAAAAGCATTAGATGATTTCAGGAATTGGGAAATTCTAAAATAATTAAATATTCACTAAATAATATTTCCCCCATGAATTAGGGCTTTGTGTTTACTGATCATCAGATCTCTATTCACATTAGACGATGGTTGGTGCCAGAGGGACCTGAATTCCATTTGAGTCCCCGGGGGGAAGTCATCATTCCAGAAACAACTGAGCATTCCAAGTGGGAAAGCAAAGAGGAAAACATTTGCCCAAGTGTTCAAAATTCGATTTGATCATTGTTTCAGGTTGACATATGTAGCGCTAGCCCTGTGTGAAACTGTGAAGGGGAAAAAATTCACTCTGATCCCCGCTCCCCAATATGTGTCTGAGCAAGCCTCCGAAGCCCCGTCTTGCCCCCAGAGTAATTTAATGTTTGCTAGCTAGTGATGACTCAGTCCTAAGGTTCATCATCTAATGATGACGTTAGCATAAGGTGACACTCCATCCAGGGACATTGACAGTGTAAAACGTGGCACCTGGATTTAAAAAGAGAAATCCTCAAAGAATAAATCTAGAATTGTGGAATGACCAAAGTTAGGATGGGCACACAGGGAGGAACTTATGTGTGACGAACCTTCAGATGATCCTGGTAGGTGGCTTGCCTGCCCTGGTCACCCGATGGTCCCTCTGTATTTTGGATATAGACTTGACTTCTCCTGATTTGTTTTTCCTTTCCAATAGGCTGTACTTTGAAAAGATGGGCAAAAAAAAAAAAAAAGTGGCTTATAGCAGAGTTTAATTGGCCCTGAAATCTAGGGTATAGGAAATTGGACGGGGACTCTGTCCCAAGGTTAAAACATTACTCTGAAAATCCATCTTTCACAGAAGCCCTGCATTTGTACTACTTCTAAGATACATAATTAGAGGAAGAGGAGGTGCGTAATGGTGGTCCAGGTGAATATTTGATTTCTGTCACTTTTAATATTCATTTTCATTTGTCTTTCACATGCTAACAGTTTGCCATCTGTATGGTAATAGCTGTGGTCCAACCCAGCGCCAGGGTTCACTGACAAGCTGAAGAGCCATCGCAAATCGGCGGGGTGATGACGACTTTGGAGACTAAAAGGGTAACAAGTACACAAATGCAGCGAAGGGCTTTGGATTTGGATTAATCAGTTTGAAATGGTATCCTTAACCTAGTTTGAGCATATTTAAAGAATTCCTTTATATTTGTGTAATTATTTGTAATTAGAATGTTCAATTATTGGGAAATAGAGAAGGGCATTTAATATCACTTTGCTTCAGTGATGTTCTGTAGGCAGCTATGAGAGTCTCATACTTCTAAATTGTTTTCCTCTACATAGTAGATTTGTATCATATGCATGATTAACTTGCAGGCATTCATGTATCATCCACTATTTCATAAAAGAGAGAGACAGGAAATAATTTGAATAACATAAGCACCTCAGCCAGTCATTGGTCCCAGTGAGCACGTGGCTCGAATGAAGCATCAGACAGCAGGAGCCTCAGCTTCGGAACAGCAAGGGCATCCTTCAGCCGGCAAGGAGCTTGGAAACGAACTCAACCCAGAGTCCCCAGAAATGAACGCAGCCCTGTGGACACCCCAATTGTGCAACAAGTAGAATTAACAAAGCATGTTTAAAATGGAGAAATTTGGAAAAGAAATAACATGAATGTCATTCTGCAGTATTTTATGTTGAGAATAATGCACATGAATTTCGTTGTTTCCATGCACCTCAATGGGACTGTTTCCTACAGTAAGCAAGTGCTCCCGTCATCATTTTCCATAAAGGTGCATATTTCATAATTGCACATATTTATTATGCTTCAAAAATGGCAAATATTTTAGGTCAGAAAAACCACACTATCAAAATCTAATATTATCTTTCTGTGTTCTTTTATTTCTTTCTTATTATTTATCGCTAGGCTAGAAATACTATGCTAAAATGAAAAAAAAGGGAAATTAGAGATTCATTTAAACCAAGGAGAGGAAAACAAACTCTTACATGTTTTAAAAAAAACACTACTCAAAGTATTAATATACATCTAATTTCATCACTTGCAAAATATATTTCTTTAATTTATTTTTGGTTTGATCAAAATTACACATTCACTTAGATTTAAAAATCAAGCCATTCTACAAGGTTTGAGAAAAATAGTAGTCTTCAATCATGTGGTCCGTCTTTAGAAGCAGCCACTTTCAAATATTGATTCTGACATTTAGTTATCATTCTGATAGTTGTGTATTATTGTTTCTCTTTGTTTCTGGCTGCGATAGTGTCTAGTGACTTTCTATTTTGGAAGTTTAGAATTTAGATTTGTTGCCCCCATTCTACATACACCAGCACTTCTCCTACACCCAAACTCCAAACCCAGTTTTGCTACAGTTTTAAGAGAACATACTCAGTGTTCCCTTCATTGTGATCACACAGGTGATATTCACAATGGAGAGTTACAGGTACAATGATTGCATTCCCCTCTTGTACAATATTTTTGTCTGTCTTCTCCGTTGTCTTATTCGCTCACTACATAATTTGTTCCAATTTCTAATTTAGGTTCGAACTCTAGTAGAAGAACAGTCTCCATCAGACAATGTCTGCATGCCCTCCTTTTCCTGAAACATCCCTTCCAGAGCCCTTGGCCACACTGATTCTGCCTGGGCCAATTTCCCCCAGTCTTGATTCACTGCACTTATCCAGGGAGTCCCACTCACTATCGTACTGTCAGGTCCTTTCTCTTACAACCTGAGTTAAATCCCCTGTTTCTGTGTTGGTTTGCCACTTAAATTGCAGTGCAGCCCATCCCTTACTAGCTTTGTAAGAAAGAACACCACGTAGGAGGTGAATTACTGAAACAAATGCCTTAGGGTCACACTAGGCTGATTGTAACTGATAATCTAATGTTTGTGGCACAAAGAGTTCTGCTTTTGTTTTTGTTTCCACATGGCAGGGAGCGCAAAGGTAGGAAGTTCCGGTCTGGTGTGGTGTCTGCCGTGTCACCAAGCTCTCAAGTCCATTCCATTCTTGCTTTACATCATCATCCTTGGTGCTACTGCTAAATTCACATCTGTGCTCCAAGAAGAAAGAGGGGAACAAAAACTTCTTACATACCTGTATTTTTATTTAAAAGAAATAAAACCTTTCTGGCAGAATTCCACATATATCATATTGGCTAGATTTATACAACATAAATACGCCTAGATGTTTGTATGCTTACTTTCTGAGCACTTTTCTGTGATAAACAAAATTATGATACTCTTAATAAGGAAGATGAGAGAGTAGATAATATTATGTGATTCTAATGGAATCCATCACACTATGCACGTCTATTTAGCTATATTTTTTCTATTTATGCTCTCATACTTGATTATGTGTTTAACCGAACATAGAACGCTATGTTGGAAACCACTTTTCCTCAGAATTTGAAAGCATTTCCTATCGTGTTCTCACAGAGATGGCTGCTACGTAAGAGCTCAGCAGACTTCTGATTTCTTAGGCTGTTGAAGTAACCTCTCCCCACACCTTCTCCTGTGTTTTGCGATTTCAGGATGAAGTGTTCCTTTGTGACCACCAATGGGCTTTCACTGAGGTTGCTCTGTCTGTGAACCCATGTCCTGCTGCTGTGAATGGACTCTAACTTTAGTTCTGTGATAATGTCCTAATTCTCTTTTTGTGGGGCTCCTAGTGTTCAGATGTTGATCTTCTAGACAGATCCTCTCATACGCTTGTCCATTTTTCCATCTTTCTTTTAAATTGTTGTTCTACTTTCTAGGAAAATTTCACAAGATTATATCCCAATCCTTCCACTGGAATGTTTTTCTGTCCCATCACATTTTAATAGGAAGGGAGAGTTTTGACTCTGAATCTCCTCCCTTTTCATATAAACTCTCATTCTTATCTTCTCTTACTGTCCTGAAAAATCTCGTGTTTTTGAATTTTTTTCTATAATTTTTATTCTCTCCAAGTTTCTCAGTTTGTATTTTGTTTGGTTTCTTCTTTTTATTTTTTTTTTAATTAGGGGTCATTCTCATATGCCTGAAAATCCTTGGCCCTCAAAAGCTAAATTCAAGATTTCCTGATTCCAAAATATTGTTGCTGTAATCATCGATTCCGTTGTTTTGGTCATAATTCCTTACACTTTTGCCTTCATTCAATCCATTCATACCACTCTGTGAGCTTTGAGAGTAACCAGCAATCTGCCATATTTATTAGGATGGCAAACTTACTTGTCATCTCTAAAGTACAGGTTTCTTACTGTCTCCTTTCTTACCGTCTCCTTTAGCAACCCCTGCGCACTCAACAGGTAGAAGAACAAATATTTAGAACTCCCTGAAGTAAGAAATGAGAACTAATATTTCTTCCAACTCAAAATGTATCCACAGGAAGTCTACGTATAAGATCAGCTTTCGGTATTCACTTCAGACCCCAAATCAGGATATGTTGCCTGACAAGTACACAGAGAAATCATGCTGAATACTTCAAATACAGCTCACCTAAAACTTTATTTATTTGTGATAGTCTGACTAATGACATTCTGACCTAGGAATTCAAGAAAAGAGTACTTTTCCAGGCTGTGTATTTGAGTCCTTCTCACTCTGCCCTAACCTCACCGTTGGGACACATAAAAGCTGCTACAATGGACACAGGGAGGGGAACCTCATACACGAGGGCCTGTCGGGGGTTGGGGGGTAAGGGGAGAGAAAGCATTAGGACAAATACCTATTGCATGTGGGGCTTAAAACCTAGGGTTGATAGGTGCAGCAAACCACGATGGTGCACATATAACTATGTAACAAACTTCCGTATTCTGCATATGTATCCTGAAACTTAAAGTAGAATTTCAAACATAATTTTAAAAAATAAAAATAAATAAATAAAAGTTGCTACAGTTCCTGTGCCCCTGCCTGGAAAAAGCCCACCCACCCATCCTTCTTTGCTCACAGTTAATCCCAACTCCCGTGGTTCTAGGTATTCCTGGCTTCAGATATTTGCTCATACTACGGTTCCATGAAGTGTTTTTTCACCTAACAGTCATCTAGAAACTACTCACTGTGCATTTTTGATAGAGTTTAGAAGATTGCATATGAATAACGATGGTTGTCTCAAGCCTTAGACCAAGAACCTTTACAGTCTTAATATTTTCCATAACATATACAATAAATAAAAATTTTTAAAGGCCGATTAATATTCATGTATGTCTACAAGTTCTGTAGAAATCGTTTCAAGGAGTGATAAATAATTTAGTGAGGAGTGGTAATCTCATGTTTAAACAGAAAACCTGGGAACCACAGTAAAGTCTCAACTCCCTATCAGTCAAAACAAAGCTCCCAGCAGCAGCGGCAGTCCACCCGACTAGAACCAGCTCTCCACCAACTTCACCTGTTTGGAATTCAGCTGAGGACGTAAATGCAAACATCAAAGTTCTCTAAATGGCCCCATGAGACTGTAAAACTCTTTTATCTTTAAACTAGTTATCATAAGAAGGTTTTTCCAACCCTCACCTGGAGTCAAATTCATTTTGCACAAAATTCAAACAAAAATTATTGTCTCATTCTAAAGCTGTATGATGGAAAGATAAAAAGTGAGCTTGGTATAAGTAAGTATTCCAATGAGAGAAAACTAAATAGTTAGCAAGATAGAAGACAGAAAATATATTCTAAAATGAAACTGAGAGATAGAATGAACCATGTGGTACTGAGTTAGATTTAGAGACATCAGTATGATCTCGTGTTTAACTTAATATAGAAACAGATGGATAGATACAGAAATAAGTGTATATATGTGTGCATTTATCAGTTAGTATACATACATGTGTTTCCTGGCTCTGTCTGCTAAGATAGTAGCAGTGACACCCAGCAGCAATAAGCTCACCCCAAATGCAGGTCTTGGTTTCTGACACTCTTCTCCTACAAAAGAATCCAGGGATCCTTGGATAAATTACCAATTCCAAGGCTCTGCAGGAAATACATAACATGATCCCAAAGCATCTTTTGTTTCCAGAAAGAATGGAACTGCTGAAACAACACAATTGTGGGGACATGTTAAAGGGACACAGGTGCCAACCCGCTCGAGCTCCCAATGATGAAAGCTGAAAAAATTTGAGCAGCAAAACAAATAACAGAGTATTGGATTAAAACCCAAAGTATAAAATAAATATTCATGAGTTCACACTGATATAAATAAATGATTGAATATGTAAATAAAAGAGATTTCTTAGCCTGTTTTCTGATGCTATTACTGAATACCAGAAACTAGGTAATTTATAAAAGGATACATATATATTTCTCACAATTCTGGAGGCTGGAAAGTCCAAGAGCAAGACACCAGCACATGGTGACAGTTGTCCCATGGTAAGAAACCAGGCAGGAGTGAGCAGGGAAGACAGGTTGTGAGGAAGAAGGGAAAACATATTAGGAGACCACTCCTGAAATTACTATCCCATTCTCCAGATAACGGCATTAATTACTTCATGAGAGTGCAGCCCTTATGACTTGATTACCTCATAAAGGCTCCACCTCTTCATACTGTTACGATGGCAATTAAATCTCAAGATGAGTTTTTGAGGGGACATTCAGCCCAGAGCAGTGAGTGAAGGGACAAATCTCCCCCACAGAGGAATTTCAAATAAATTATATATACGCTCCCCTCAAGGAGCTGAAGCGTAAATTATCACTGCTTAAGTATAGGCTGCGCACAGTGACTTCCTTCCAAAGAGTACAGTATGGAAAGGGATGAGGGGAAAGATCCTTCAAGAAAAGAAACTGGCCAATACCACCTCAGTCAGGTGATCAATAGCCCTAAATCATGTTGATGGTACATACCCTTACTAGGATGTGATGAGTCTTGAAATTTACGTCTATGGTCTTCCTCCCGAAAACATAGGTCTCTAGTCTAGCCTTGAGAGAAATGTCAGACAAATACAAATTGAGAGACATTCTCCTGAATATCTGACCAGATCAAATCTGTCAAGGTCATCAAGAGCAAGGGAAGTCTGAGAAACTGCCACAGCAAGAGGAACCTAGGGAGACAGACATGGTGACCAAATGAAATATGGGATTCTGGATGCAATTCTGGAACCAAAAAGATAACTTTAAGTAAAAATGAAGGAAACACAAATAAAGCATGAACTTTGGTTGATAAATAAATATCAACCAAATTGGTTCATTAAATGGGTTCATTAACTGCTTCAGATATAAAGTAAGGTGCCAGATAAAGGAGAAACTGGATGAAGGGTATACAGAAACTCTCTTTACTAACACAGATTCTTTTTTAAAATAAAAGGCAATAGAACTCCAAGTGCTGACAGTTTGAAGGAATTTAGTATACATGCAGCAAAATGTGTATACATGCATCAAAATGCGTATAATACGATGGAGTGTAAAAGTGGAAAAACCTAATTTTATAGACTGATACATCTGAGTTCAGTTTCTAGGTGAACACTTTCTAACCCTATGCTTTTTTGGAAAGTACTTAACATTGCTGAGACTCAGTTTTCTCATCTGCAAAATTGAAATAATCATAGTATTTACTTCATAGAGATTTATGAACAATGAATTATTAATTAATGTAAAGTACTTAGCACCATTCCTGGAAGATAAAGATCATTCAGTAAATGTTAGCTATTACTATAAAATATTAAAGCCCAATACACTAATGTTCATAATGATGGTCTAAGATTTTTGTAAAGGGTGACATTACATATAGAATAACTTTATCAAGAACACAGAAAAGCGATACGTTATAGACAGTCCCATCCAATGTGCTAAATGAAAAATTGACTCATTTAAGCACTTTAGAGAGAGAAGTGGGCTGTAGGCACTGCGTATGTGGGGACAGTGTCAGCGGTCCCCACAGGCTGCGATTGTTTTCCTGGTAGATATTCCACTGAATGTGAGCTGGAGAGCTAGCTGGTGGTGTGGGAGGCATTATGTTCAAGGCTGAAGGTCTAGAGGTGCTACAGTCATTGTAATAATGGGACCTCATGATATGAACATGGAAGTGATGACTTCTAACTAGAAAACTCAACTTCCTCAACTCAAAATCCCCTTCCCTGAGAATTTGAGATAACCAAAATATTCCTTTAGATAAATTAACCCTTTAATTAGAATAAACAACAGTGCTAAAGGTAGTACATTCACCACCTATCTCTCCGATATTTTGATCCTAGTTACTTAGTGGAGTGGATGACTTGGAATGGCAAAATGTAAATATTGGAAGAAGAACCGCTGTTTAACTCCTACTGGATGAACGTGCAGGCTCTCAGGGATTCAAACGCATGCTTTCACTGGGTTACCTGTTAACCTGGCACTTCAACTGTCTCTTTTAAGTCTGGGAACAGATTTTGCAAATTCCCCTTCCAGGTGTGGCCCAGGGTTAGAGTTGGCTAAGGGAGCAACTCCATGGATCTGGGATGTGAGCTAACTAGAAGCTTCTATGACACTGGCTGGAACTTCTCTGAGCAGATTTTGAGGAATAAAGGTACTCGGAGACTGAGCCAACAGAAGCAGCAAACAGGCCTTTGTTGTCCCTTTCATCTCTTTTTAATAATTCCTCAATTCCCTGGTTTTCTTTATAACCTGTGGCATGCGTTCATTCAATCTTGCCATTTGCCCATTGATGGCAAATGGTCAGAAGACAGCGACCCTGCAAGCTCTTGCAAGGCTCACCTCAGACCCTCACAGAGCTTGCTGAGCCTTAAGGAGCCCTAATAAAACGTCCCCATTTTCCAGGAACAGTCTTGCTTTATTTCTTTTTATTTCAATCAAGAAATAATGGTAAAAAGTCAATTTATTAAGAAGAACTATTTATTTTGTGTATTTATTTTTATTTGCATAAATGTATGGGGTACAAGTGCAATTATGTTATACGTATATGTTATTAATAGCCATTCTGACCAGTCATTCTGACTGGTGTAAATGGTATCTCATTAGTGAAGTCTGAGATTTTTGTGTATTCATCACCCAAATAATGTACATTGTATTTATTAAATCATCTCTCGTCTACCCTCCTTCTACACCATGACCTTCCAATTCTCCAGTGTTTATCAGTCCACACTCTATGTCCGTTTGTACAGATTATTTATTCTCACTTGTAAGTGAGAACATGTGTATTTGTCTTTCTGCATCTGGGTGGTTTTACTTAAGACAATGGCCTCCACTTCTATTCATGCGTCTGCAAAAGGCATGATTTTATATTTTTAATGCTCTATAGTATTCCATTGTGTATACATATCACATTTTGTTTATCCAAAAAATCATTTATAGACCCTTGGGTTGATTTCATATCTTTGCTCTTGTGATTACTGCTGCAATAAATGTACAAGTGCAGGTATCTTTCTGACACAATTGTTTCTTTTTCTGGCGAGGTACCCAGTCATGGAATCACTGGATCAAATGGTAGCTCTATTTCAGTTCTCTGAGAAATTTCCATACAATTTTCCACAGAGGTTGTGCTAATTTACATTCCCATCAACAATGTTTAAGTGTTTCCTTTTCTCTGAATCGTTCCCAACATCTATTGTTTCTTCTCCTTTTAATAATAGCCATTCGAACTGGTCATTATGACTGGTGTAAAATGATATTTCATTGTGGCTTTGATCTGCATTTTGCTGATGATTAGTAATATTGAACACCACTAATGCTTCTTGACCACTCATGTGTCTTCTTTTGAAAAACATCTATTCATGTCCTTTGCTCACTTTTTAATGGGACTATTTAGAGGGTTTTGTTGAGTTGTTTTATTTCTTTTTAAGTTCTGGATTAGTTTCCTATTGGATGCATAGTTTGCAAATATTTTCTCCTACTCTGCAGCCTGTCTGTCCACTCTATTGATGATTTCTTTTATTGTGCAGAAGCTTTTTAGTATAATCCAGTCCTATTTGTCTATATTTGTTTGTTTTTGCTCATGCTTTTGAGGTTTCAGTCATGAATTCTTCATCTAGACCAATGTCCAGAAAAGTTTTCCATAGACTTTCTTCTAGTATTTCCATAGTTTCAGGTCTTATGTTTAAACGTTTAATCCATCTTGAGGTGATTTTTGTATATGGTGAGAGATAAGTATCCACTTTCATTGTTTTGCATATAGCAATCCAATTTTCCCAGTACCATTTAATGAAAAGAGTGTTCTTTCCCCATTGCATGTTCATGTCAACTCTGTCAAAAATCAGTTGATTGTAGATATGTGGCTTTATTTCTGGGTTCTCTATCTTGTTCCATATATATATATATATATATATATATATATATATATATATATCTCAGTACTATGCTGTTTTGTTTACTACAAATTTTTAGTATAATTTGAGGTCAAGTAATGTGATGCTCCCAAATTTGTTCTTTTTGCTGGGGATTGTTTTGGCTCTTGATGCTCTTCTTTGACTTCATATGAATTTTAGAATAGTTTTTCTCTAATTCTGTGAAAAATGATGTTCATATTTTGATTGATAGGGATTGCATTGAATCTGTAGATTTGGGGATGTTTTTCTGTTTGTTTGTGTCACCAACAATTTTCTTTCAATAATCTTCTATTGTTTTCCTTGTAGAGATCTTTCACTGCCTTGGTTAAACATATTTCCAGGTATTTTGTTTTATTTTTCAGCTATTGTAAATGAAATTATCTTCTTGACTTAGTTCTCAGCTTGATCATTATTGGTATATAGAAATATTACTGATTTTGTACTTTATTTTGTATTCTGAAACTTCATTGAATGTATTTATTAAATTTAAGAGATTTTTGGTAGCATGTTCAGGGCTTTCTAGATATAAGATTCATATCATTAGAATAGTGATATTTGAGTTCTTTTCCAATTTGGCTAGGATTCCAGTACTATAGGCATGGTGAAAGTAGGCACCCTTGTGTTGTTCCAGGTCTTAGAGGAAATATTTTTTTTTTTGAGAAAATATTTTTTTTTTTGTCCAGGCTGGAGTGCAGTGGCATAATCTTGGCTCATTGCAACCTCTGCTTCCTGGGTTCAAGCAAGTCTCCTGCCTCAGCCTCTCTAGTAGTTGGGATTACAGGCACATGTCACCACACCTGGCTAATTTTTGTATTTTTAGTAAAGGCAGGGTTTCGCCATGTTGGCCTGGCTGGTCTTGAACTCCTGACCTCAGGTTATCCGCCCACCTTGGCCTCCCAACGTGCTGGGAATTCAGGCATGAGCCACCATGCCCAGCGGAGGGGATACTTTCAACTATGCCCCGTGGTAGGATGTTGGCTGAGGATTTGTCATAGATGGCCTTTATTATTTTGAAGTATGTTCCTTCTATACCTAGTTTGTTGAGGGTTTTTATCATGAAAAAAAATGTTGAATTTTATCAAACATTTTTCCTATGAGATGATTACATTTCTTTCTTAATCCTGCGTGCATCATGTATCCCTTTTATTTACTTGTGTATTTTGTACCATCCTAATAGTAAAATAGTAAAACCCATTTAGTCATGGTGTACTATGAATTAGACATGCTGTTGAATTCAGTTTGCTAGTATTTTGTGGAGGATTTTTTAATCTATGCTCATCAGGGATATTAATCTATCATTTTCTTTTTTTGTTGTTATGTTCTTGCCTGGTTTTAGTATCAGGGTGTTACTGGCTTTATAGAATAAGTTAGAAAGAATTCTTGCCTCCTTAATTTTTTGAAACTGTTTCAGGATGATTTATGTTTCTTCTTTCTATATTTGGTAGAATTTGGCTATGAATTCGTCTAGTCATGGGATATTTTCGTTGTTGTTTAGGGGAGATTTTTTTATTAATGATCAATCATGCTACTCATTACTCTTGTTACTGGTCAGCTCTGAATTTCTATTTCTTTCTGGTTCACTCTTGAGAGATTGTAGTTTCCATAAACTTATCCATTTCTTCAAGGTTTTCTAGTTTGTGAGCTTATAATTATTCATAAAAGTCTCTGATGATCTTTTGTATTTCTATAGCATGAGTTGCAATGTCTCCTTTTTTATTCCTGATTTGTTTACTTGGATTTTCTCTGTTTTCCTTGTTTAGTCCACCAAGTGCTTTATCAATATTACCTTTTCAAAGAACCAACTTTTCACTTTGTTGATCTTTTGCATTTTTTTGGTCTCTATTTCATTTACTTCATTTCTGATTTTTAAAATTCTTTTGTGATCTTTCTACTTTACTGATGTACACATTTAATGCTCTAAACTTCCCTCTCAGCACTGCTTTTTCTGTAACCCACAGGTTTAGTATACAATCTTTCAATTTTTATTTGTCTTAAAAACAAATTTAAGTATCTCCCTTTTTTTTTGTTGTTGACCCAGTGACCATTTGGTAGCATGTTGTTAAATTTCCAAGTATTTGTATAGTTTCTGACATTCCCATTGTTATTGATTTCTAGTTTTATTCCACAGTGGAATAAAACCAGTAGTCTGAGAAAAATCTTTTCTTAATTTTGATTTTTAAAAATGTGTTGATATTTGTTGTGTGGCCTTACATATAGTGTCTTAAGAAATGTTCCATGGACATTGAGAACACATGGACACAGAGAGGGGAGCAACACAAACCAGGGCCTGCTGGGGGGTGGGAGGTGAGGAGAGGGGGCTTAGAGGACGGGTCAATAGGTGCAGCAAACTGCCATGGCACACATTTACCTATGCAACAAACCTTGTGTTCTGCACATATGCCTTGTATTTTTTTAGAAGCAATAAAGAAAAAATGTTCTACAGGATAATGAGGAGAATGTATGTTCTGCAGTTGTTGGGTAGAATGTTCTGTAAATGTCTGTTAAGTCCACTTGGTCAAAAATCCAATTAAAGTCCAAGTGTTTCTTCACTGGTTTTCTGTTTCAATGGTCTGCCTAGTACTCTGAGTAGGGTGTCAAAGTTCTCCACTATTACCCACTATTATTGTGTTGCTGTTGATCTCTTTATTTAGATGTTGTAGTACTTGTTTTATGAATCTGGGTGCTCTCATCTTGGGTGCACATATATTTAGAAATGTTATATGGTCTTGCAGAATTGATACCTGCATATTTATATAATGACCTTCTTTGTCTTCTTTTACTGTTGTTGTTTTAAATTCTCTTTTATCTGATAGTGGTATAGGTGCTCCTGCTCACTTTTGGTTTCCATCTGTGTGGAATATATGTTTCTATCCCTTTACTTCCACTCCATATGTGTCTTTATGGATAAGGTGAGTTTTCTGTAAGTAGAATATGAGAGTTGGATCATGTCCTGTTTTCTCTACACCATGTTGCCTTATCTGGCTTCCTGGATACTTTTGTTTTAGTGAGGTATTATTATTCTTACTTAATTATAAGCAGGATGGATAGCACGGCCATCCACTTTGTAGCTACAGCTTCCACCCTGGCCTCACAAGGAAAGGTCTGTAGTGCATGCAAGATGGACGGAGTTCCTGTGTTCACATGTGGTTAAATCTGAAAGATGACCAGCTATAACCCATTCTCTTGGTTCAACACTCTCAAATATGATAGAAATAATAGCTCTTTTACAAGGTCAGCATGCCCATGGATAAAACTAAGTGCTTTTAGGCAAAGAAGTTGGGGAAAGCTGGCCCTTTGGTATGGGTGGTGGCTGAAGATGGGGAAAGCTGGCCCTTTGGTATGGGCGGTGGCTGAAGATATGGTCCGAGTGACAACCTTTGCTGACCACTTCCTGTTCAAGCTAGTGTCTTGGCAGTGGGAGGCCCTGAAGACACAATGCCTGCTACAAACTAGATGGGGAGACACTCTATCATGGTTGGATAAATGTGAAGCATGCATAAAAAATAAAGCTGAGCAGTCCTGTGTAGTAAATTTAGAGTGTGGTCTGGATAACTTTACTACAATTGTTATGACATTCATTTTGTTATGTAAATATTTAGCCATTTATTTCAAATTTAATAATAATTTTTAAATTTTACAATAAACCTTTTTGCAGTTATTCTTTAACCAGAGGGAAGAAGAAAGAAAATAAAGAAAGAAGGAAGGAAAGAGGGAGGGAAGGAAGGAAGGAAGGAAAGAGAAAGGAAAGAAAGAAAGAAAGAGAAGGAAGGCGAGGGAGTGAAATATATTATATATTATAAAAGAGTGTGTTTAATGAAAAAATAAATATTTTCTCAAGAAAGTCAATGACCAATGTGTAACTTGTACACTGTTTGCCAAAATTTCTATCTAATAAAGGTGACTTAAAGATGTCACTAAGCATACAAAATCTTAAGACACAAATCTTGTAAGAAAACATTTGTATCTACTTGAAATATTCCGATGTTTTTAGTAGCTTTTTATTTGAAATAAATTTCTATTTACTACAAAGTTGCAAAACTTCAGAGTGATCTTAATGTCCTTCACTCATCTACCCCTAATATTAACTAGTTGTATAATTCATGAGTTCATTATCCAAGCCAGAAAATTAACATGGTTTAATACTACTAGCAGACTTTACTCATAATTTCCCAGTTTTCCCTGTAGCCCTTTTCCTGTTCTCATGTCCCATATACATTGTATATACTTTTCATGTCTCCCATGTCGCCACTAATCTGTGACAATTCCTCACTTTTTCTTTGTCTTTCATGAACTTGATGAAAATGAAATCTGTGCCTAAAGACAATAATGCACTATGTGTGATTGCAGAAAGTGTGTTACATGTCACTCAGTGAAGCAGAACACTTCCTTTAGATCAAAAAAGTGTTATAAGTTAATTTATCTCTCCGATTCCAAGATTCCCTGTGCATGTACGAGAAATGAAGCAATCACTGCCATTGCTCCAGTTTCATTAGCTGAAGAAACACTTTGCAGAAGGCTACAGGAAGCCAGTTTCATTTCGGTGTCATAGAGGCCTCCAGTAGAGAAAACAACAAATCGGTAAATTTGGTGAAGAGGTTAAACATACATGGAAAAAAACAGTTTTTATTTTCAAGTCATATTAATAGCATTTATGTTGATGAAACCCGGCATAATACAATGTTGGTACTAAAATAAGAAATTTTGTTATACATAAATATACCTATAAATTTTGTAAATTAAACCGTAACAAAACTGGAGGGAAAAAAAGAAGCCTATAGGACACAAATGCATTTAAAATTGGTTGTGGCATATTGACATGTAATTCATCTTTCAATTGAAACAATTTTTTTTTGAGACGGAGTCTCTCTCTGTTGCCCAGGGTGGAGTGCAGTGGTGCGATCTCAGCTCACCGCAACCTCCATCCCCCGGGTTCAAGCAATTCTCTGCCTCAGCCTCCCAAGTAGCTGGGATTACAGGCACAATCTGGGGTAGGTAACAGTCTAAGTTACAAAAAGTAGCTGTAGTTTTCAAATACACAGAGAGAGAGCGAGAGAGAGATAAGCGTGAACCCCAAATTTTTTGTGATAATGATGGCGATGAATTCAAAACAAAATTTGACATGACAGTACACACTTTCTCTTTTTGCTGCAGTTATAATTAGATTTTTTATTAAAATATTTAACTTTTTAGAAAATTACTTTGTAAATAAACTCAGGTCATTTTTGGGAGTGAACAATTTGATAGAGACCTGATTTTTACTTGGATAATTGTATAGTCAGTGAAATATTTAAAATATCATACAGGAAGTTTATTCCATGGATCTTGTCTTAGAGAAATATTTATCCAACCAATAAAATCTATATGGGTTTCTTTTTAGACTAAATAATCAGTCAGCTAACTTGTTTGTACCTTTTAATTCCTCATTATTTTCGTTTTCTCAACTGTAATATGGTTGCCTACACTACACAACTGGTAGCCCTATGTGAGGAGAAAATGAGGCAATTAACAGATGTAAAGTGCCTACCACAGTATGTAGCGCTTAAAACTATCCCATACATGGTTGTTGTTACTGTTTTTCCAGACTTTTTTATATCTAAATTTCTGGCATCTTACAGAAGCTCAATAAATCGATACTGTAAAGTAAGTTAGATAGAAGTGCCCAGCTGGGATAAAACAATTTCTACCATATTGCTTTTATATTTACCTAAGAATTTATACACATTAAGAAATACTTTATTATTTTTGGCGTGGCCTATGTTTTATCTTCTGGCTTTTCTTATGATCACTAGGGCATGGAGAAGTCTCATTTCGTCCAGAACTTTCTCTCTGTGGGACCCCAGCTGACGTCAAATAACGATTCCTGTAGACAGGGAATGGATCACGTGGAAACAGTGCAGGGACTGGGCTATCTTGATATGTGATATTTATTGTCACTATTGAAACACGTGCACGTAGGCATTCAATGAGCCACAGCTTTGGGAAAAATTGTCAGTGTGAGGTTAGAAGTTATGAAAGCAGAAAGACGGGTTTCATAATTGCCTTCTGAGTTGCTTAGATGCAGTAAGACAGGATGATTTTGCCTGCCATATTTGACCCCAAATGATTACACTCTGATTGACCACTGAAGGAAAGTAGTTTAGAAGAGAGAGTGTCCATCTGCAGAGTACCTAGAGGCATGAATGAAGGCGGCACTCTGCCTTCCCACTGCCCCATAGAGGTGGTGCCAGTGACCCGCTCCCAGAACTGGTCAGAGAGAGCCACTCTCTCCCTGTGCACAGGGCCTCACCTTCCCAGCAGAAGACAGTGCCACATGCGGGAAATTCAGGTGGCAGGTATCTACTGAGGGAAGAAATCAAATTGCATGTAAGGAAGAAAGAAAACTTGTATTATATTTTCTTCCCTATTATTCTTTAAAGGAACTGATGTATGCTTGGAGGTTAAGCTTTCTGTAACTAAACAAGAAAGTTGGAATGACACAATGCAGTGGACACAGAAAATATAAAAAATCAAAGAAAGAAAGGACGCATGAAATAAATGGTCTGGTAGAGAGAGAAGCTAACAAAATATAATAATGCCAAAAAAAAGTAAAAAGCTAAAAGTAAGCCTGAGAGGAGAATTTCAGGAAAGGTTACTGATGGTGATAGGCCTAGCTCAGGTGCAGGTTGGCAATGAAGACCTCAGATGCACAGGAGGAAGAGCAAAGGCATTAGAAGCACCAACAGGAATCTACTAATGGTGAGAATATTGTGACAGAAAGAAAATTTCATTTTGTTCTAGTCCAGAGTAAACAAGGAAAAGAGAAAAGAGATACAGACACAAGAAGAAGAAATTGTGGTTAAAAATAAAGACAGGCTGCCCTACTGATGTTGCTGTCAGACAGGCTCTAGCCAAATTTTAAGAAATAGGAAAGTGGTGGGATTGCATAATGGTAAAGGGATCAATGCAACAAGAAGAGCTAACTATCCTAAATATATATGCGCCCAATGCAGGAGCACCCGGATACATAAAGCAAGTTCTTAATGACCTGCAAAGAGACACAGACTCCCACACAATAATAGTGGAAGACTTTAACACTCCACTGTCAATATGAGACAGATCAATGAGACAGAAAATTAACAAGGATTTCCAGAACTTGAACTCAGATCTGGACCAAGTGGACCTAATAGACATCTGCAGAACTCTCCACCTCAAAACCACAGAATATACATTCTTCTCAGCACCACATCACACTTATTCTAAAACTGACCACATAATTCAAAGTAAATCACTCCTCAAAAAACACAAAAGAAATCATAACAACCAGTATCTCAGACCATAGCGCAATCAAATTAGAAATCAGGATTAAGAAACTCACTCAAAACCGCACAACTACATGGAAACTGATCAACCTGCTCCTGAATGACTACTGGATAAATAATGAAATAAAGGCAGAAATAAAGATGTTCTTCAAAACCAATGAGAACGAAGACACAACGTACCAGAATCTCTGGGATACATTTAAAGCAGTGTCCAGAGGGAAATTTATAGCACTAAATGCCTACATGAGAAGCAAGGAAAGATCTAAAATAGACACCCTATCATCACAATTAAAAGAACTAGAGGAGCAAGATCAAATTCAAAACCTAGCAGAAGACAAGAAATAACTAAGACAGAGCAGAACCGAAGGAGATAGAGACACAAAAAAAATCCTTCAAAAAATCAATTAATCCAGGAGCTGGTTTTTGGAAAAGATCAACAAAATAGATAGACCACTAGCCAGACTAGTAAAAAAGAAAAGAGAGAAGATTCAAATAGATGCAATAAAAAAATGATTAAGGGGATATCACCATCAATCCCACAGAAATACAAACTCCCTTCAGAGATTATTACAAACACTTCTATGCACATAAACCAGTAAATCTAGAAGAAATGGATAAATTCCTGGACACTTACACCCTCCCAAGACTAAACTAGGAAGAAATTGAATTCCTGAATAGACCAATAACAAGGTCTGAAGTTGAAGTAGTAATTAGTAGTCTACCAACCAAAAAAAGCCCAGGTCCAGATGAGTTCACAGCTGAATTCTACTAGACATACAAAGAGGAGCTGGTACCATTCTTTCTGAAACTATTCCAAACAATATGAAAAGAGGGAATCCTCCCTAACTCATTTCGTGAGACCAACATCATCCTGATACCAAAACTTGGCAGAGACGCAACTAAAAAAGAAAATTTCAGGCCAATATCCATAATGAATATTGATGCAAAAATCTTCAATAAAATACTGGCAGACCGAATCCAACAGCACATCAAAAAGCTTATCCATCATGATCAAGTTGTTTTCATCCCAGGGATGCAAGGCTGGTTCAACATATGCAAATCTATAAAAGTAATCCATCACATAAACAGAACCAAAGACAAAAACCACATGATTATCTCAATAGATGCAGAGAAGGCCTTCGACAAAATTCAACAGGGCTTTATGCTAAAAACCCTCAATAAACTAGGCATCAATGGATTTTATCTCAACATAATAAGAGATATTTATCACAAACCCACAGCCAATATCATACCAAATGGGCAAAAACTGGAAGCATTCCCTTTGAAAACCAGCACAAGACAAGAATGCCCTCTCTCACCACTCCTATTCAACATAGTATTGGAAGTTCTAGCCAGGGCAATCAGGCAAGAGAAAGAAATAAAGGGTATTCAAATAGGAAGAAAGGACGTCAAATTGTCCCTGCTTGCAGATGACATGATTGTCTATTTAGAAAACCCCATTGTCTCAGCACAAAACCTCCTTATGCTGATAAGCAATTTCAGCAAAGTCTCAGGATACAAAACCAATGTGCAAAAATCCAAGCATTCCTATACAGCAATTATAGGCAAACAGCCAAATCATGAGTGAACTCCCATTCACAATTGCTACAAAGAGGATAAAATACCTAGGAATACAACTGACAAGGGATGTGAAGGACCTCTTCAAGGAGAACTACAAACCACTGCTCAATGAAATAAGAGAGGACACAAACAGATGGGAAAACATTCCATGCTCATGGTTAGGAAAAATGAATATTGTGAAAATGGCCATACTGCCCAAAGTAATTTATACATTCAATGCTATCGCTATCAAGCTACCAATGACTTTCTTCACGGAATTGGAAAAAATCACCTTAAACTTCTTGTGGAACCAAAAAGAACCTGCATAGCCAAGGCAATCCTAAGCAAAAAAAACAAATCTGGAGGCATCACATTACCTGACTTCAAACTACATTACAAGGCTACTGTAATCAAAACAGCATGGTACTGGTACCAAAACAGAGATGTAGAGCAATGGAACAGAACAGAGGCCCCAGAAAGAATGCCACACAGATACAACCATCTGATCTTTGACAAACCTGACAAAAACAAGCAATGGGAAATGGATTCCCTATTTAATAAATGGTTTTAGGAAAACTGGCTAGCCATATGCAGAAAGCTGAAATTGGATCCCTTCCTTATACCTTATACAAAAATTAACTCTAGATGGATTAAAGATTTAAACATGAGTCCTAACACCTTAAAAACTCTAGAAGAAAACCTAGGCAATACCATTCAGGGCATAGGCACAGGCAAGGACTTCATGACTAAAACACCAAAAGCAATGGCAACAAAAGCCAAAATAGACAAATGGGATCTAATTAAACTTAAGAGCTTCTGCACAGAAAAGAAGCTATCATTAGAGTGAACCAGCAACCAACAGAATGGGAAAAAGGGCTACTATCCAGAATCTACAGAGAACTTAAACAAATTTACAGGAAAATAACAAGCAACCCCATCAAAAAGTGTATAAAGGATATGAACAGACACTTTTCAAAAGAAGACATTTATGCCGCCAAGAAACATATGAAAAAAGGAAATAGGAAAGTGATTAACACAGGTTTATAAAGTCATCATGCATGAAATATTAGGGAACTCTCTTCATGTCCAGCAGGAGACTACATCTATATGAAATAAACTGTATAGTAGCTATCAACATAACAAGAAAACAGTTTTAATGCCTGTATGAAAATAAATATTCATTAATATTATTCAGAAAATTTACTGAACATAGTGGTAGTTATTGCAAAAATTAAAACAAACTTGGAAAACCAAATTTATCCTCAATGCTAAACACGACAGAAATTAAGAATTAGAGAAAAATTAGTACTAAGCATATTTGGAATAGGATCAAATGATAATTTAACTACAAAACATAAGGACTAAATCTCAATAAAGATCATTGATGAGAGAGCAAATTACTTTAAAAAATATCCTATATGTACAGATGACTTCCTTCTCTATTCCCATTCTCCACCAAAAAATTGAAGAGAATTACGGAAAATAAAAAATGGTATGTGTATGTTAATACACAAAATATAAAATAAACATTAAAGGGCAGTGGATGCTTGTATTTGAAATATTTTAGTTTTAGAGTGGAACAAAAGTTAAACTCGAGCATGGAATAATCACATTTTATTCTTAAGAATTTTTAAAAATTATTAATTTTTTAAAATGTATTTTTACATATTTTGTATATTTATTCCTCTGTCCTATAATTGGTGAAATAACCCTGACAAATAATAATTCACTGTAGGTCAACATTAGCAAAAGAATTATATTGTTCAAGACATCAGTCTTGACTGGTTAAGTTAAGGACTCTCATATCTTTATATTGTTTAAATGGTTTCTTTGGTGCTCTCAATTGCCATAACTTCATTTTTTATGAAATTTTTCAGTCTTCTCTTCAAATAAGTTAACCCCGAGAGATCATTAATTAAATATGCCCAAGTGTAGGTTAGAGGATTGATAGTGACCTTTCTGGGTTTCAAAGAGTAAAATGTATTTTTCGCAAATCCTCATTTAAATTGCTTAACCATGAAAAAAATTCCACCCTTTTCTGAGCTGTTAAGGGTCTAAAGAGAATCTCGATATATCTTTAATTGTTTAAAATATAGATGTATATAAATATGTAGGGAGCCAGATTATCAGATCTTCTGGTCTCTGCTTCCATGCTTCTTCAAATATATTCCATTTTTTAAATGACACTGTGAAGAATTATTAGGATTCAGTGTTCTTCAACTCAATGCACTTTGAGTACTTATTTTATATAATATGTTATTCTTGAGTGTGTAAAGCATAGAAAGATAAATAATTCCTTCTCTGTGGGGAAAATCAGCCGTACATCAAATCATTACAAAGTAGGGTATTCCATGGAGAGGGTTAAACCAGAGGAAGACCCAAATAAGATGACAGAAGCAGAGGAGAGCCATGGGAAAGCCTCCTAAAATTCGCCCAGTTCCTTGAAGGGTGGTGGATAAGTCTTTTAATAGAGTTCATGCTCCTCCTTGTTTTCTTTGAAGATAGAGCCAGAGGTGAAAAGAGGTGAAGTAATTAAGATGAACTGGAATTAACTTTAGGGTTCTAAAATCTACTTATTTTTTAATAGTACTTCTTCGATATTGTAAACAGTGCCGCAATAAACATGCGTGCATATGTCTTTATAATAGAATGGTTTATAATCCTTTGGGTATATACCCAGTAATGGGATTACTGGGTTAAATGGTACTTCTATTTCTAGATCCATGAGGAATTGCCACACTGTCTTTCACAATGGTTGAACTAATTTACACTCCCACCAACAGTGTAAAAGCATTCCTATTTCTCCACATCCTCTCCAGCATCTGTTGTCTCCTGATGTTTTAATGATCTCCAGTTGGGGAGGGATAACAATAGGAGAAATACCTAATGTAGATGACAGGGGGATGGATGCAGCAAACCACCATGGTACGTGCATACCTATGGAACAAACCTGTACATCTGCACGTGTACCCCAGAACTTAAAGTATAATTTTAAAACTTTAAATAAATAAATAAAATCAAAAGATAATAAACATTGGCAAAGATGTAGAAAAAAAGAGAATCTTTGTATATTATTGATAGAAATAAAAATTGGCACAGCCATTATAGAAAACAGTATGGATGTTCCTCATAAAACTAAAAATTGGAAATTGAATTACACAAAAAAACATGCTTCTTCAGGGTCCTCCCATTCTGGTATAAGCTTCTCTCAGTGTATTGCACAACACAGGCTGATCACTTGTGAAGGAAGCTGTAGTTCTTAATTCCAGGGATTGCTCTGAAAATTATTTTTTCTTTCTTTCCCTTCTTTTAAATGGCTTTAGTTTCTCTTAGGTTTTGCTTGTCCAATGTGCTCATTCATTCATTTGTTCAATTAACACATTCAGTAGGCAGCTATCACCAAGTGTGTTGCTGAATATTAGTGTGACATGAGTGAACAAAACAGGGTGCTGCTTCACCTCATTGGTTCTGTGAGCAAAGAGACGAGCCCCTCTGAGAAACCATGGGAGGATGGAGAAGAGCCACAGAAGGTGTCAGGTTTCAGTCAAGGCAAGGAGAGTGGGAACAGGTAAGCTCAAAGGAAATGTGGGGAATTTGGGAGGTAGGTTCTTCCAGATGGACCTGGAAGGAGGGCAGGCAGGTGGGTCCAGAACATGGCAGTTCAGGGGAGAGTGCTGAGGGAATCTCAGACAATCTTGCTTGGTGGAAATGTGTACACAAGAATGAAGTGAGCTTTGTAAGATCCTGAAAGAAATGTGAACCAAGGATTTTTATATCCAGCCAAAAAGCACCCTCAAGCCTCAGGGAATGTGTTCCCATGTTTTTCTTGAAGAGCCTTCTAGACAGTGAGCTTCGGTGAACCAAAATCATGAAGCAGTTTTGAATGGAGAAACTATACCATCACTAAACAGACAGCTCCTCATAGACATTACACTGAATGCAGGTAAAAGGTAGGAAGGATAATGTTTAATGGTTATATCCTCTGACAATATAACTACAGTTCAAAATAAAAATGGAGGAAGAACAAGACAACCAATTGGAAAAACAATTTTGAAACTTCTCAGTCATCATATTGATGGTGGTAATATTTAGTACTGTCATTTTGAGACTAATATACTTTTTAGGGCTAAAGAAAATGAAAGAAGTTAGGGGATGTTTTAAATAAATCATCTGCTGTGTCCTTGATAGATTTTTTTAAACAGAAGAAAGTAGATGTGAGCTATATAAGTGATACGGTTTGGCTGTATCCCCAGGCAAATCTCTTCTTGAATTGCAGCTCACATAATTCCCATGTGTCATGGGAGGGACCCCGTGGGAGGTAACTGAATCATGAGGGCAGGTTTTTCCCGTGCTGTTCTCCTGATAGTGAATACATGGATAAGGAGTTCCCCTGCACATGGTCTCTTGCCTGCTGCCATGTAAGACATGACTTGGCTCCTTATTCGCCTTCAGCCATAACTGTAAGGTCTCCCCTGCCACATGAAACTGTGAGTGAATTAAACCTTTTTCCTTTATAAATTGTCCACTTTTGGGGATGTCATTATTAGCAGCATGAGAACAGACTAATACAATAAGAGGCTACATGAAAAGCCTGTGGTTCTGAATTTGGTGGGAAGTATCAGTATGAATTTATAACTTGTTTGATCTCCAAGCTGTGTTCACTGAAAAAGCCTAGAAATAATTCATCCCTAGCACCCAGACTGTGGTCTAGAGATATTATTTCTCAGTAAAGGAAATTAGAACTTCTCAGAAAAATGGAGCAGAAAAGTACAAAATGAGCCCGGGACACCGTGACATACCAAATAGGAAGAAAGCTGTCAAAGACTACTAGCATAGTCTCGAAGACACAAGGTTCACCGTGAAGAGACCCCACTATCCAAAGATGGAACAACATGAGCTTCAATTAGGAAGACAATTATAATGCACAGGAACCCAATAAATATGTTTAAATCCACCTCATAGAAAAAGTTTTTTAAAAACTAAACAGTCGCCTTTGAAGGATGAAACAAATTCATTATCTTGACAACAGTAAAAAAGAAAAGAACCAAGCACTTATTTTGCCTTTCCGACATGAAGTCTACCAGAGACCAAATAGTGCAGGTAAGGGAAGCTTCTCCTTATAAAATATTCCACCTAGGCCTGGCATGGTGGCTCATGCCTGCAATCCCAGCACTCTGGGAGGCTGAGGCAGGTGGATCACGAGGAATCCACCTGAGGCAGGTGCTGCTGTCTTCCTCATTTTCTTAGGAGAAAACACAGGCGCAAGGGTCACCTGCTGAAGGTCTCAGAGCTGGGAAGCCAGGAAGCCGATGCCCAGATCCAGGCAGGGTGCTGTGTGGGTTCGGGGTGTCTGTCCACAGCACCACTGAGGCAGGTGGATCACGATCAGGAATTCGAGACTAGCCTGACCTACAAGGTGAAACTCCGTCTCTACTAAAAACACAAAAATTAGCCGGTTGTGGTGGCACGAACCTGTAATCCCAGCTACTCAGGAGACTGAGGCAGGAGGTGGAGGTTGCAGTAAGGCGAGATTACACCACTGCACTCCAGCCTGGGTGACAGAGTGAGACTCCATCTCAAAAAAAAAAGTATCTAATAAGGAAAAATTAAATGATTGAATTAGAATGTCAGTATTTTGTAATCTCCATGGAATCCATTTATGTAGTCACTGAGCAGCAGCCACTGATAACATCACCAAAACATCCCAAACATGATGTGCTTCCTGATGGAAACATGCAGCCCCATGAAAGGCAGGCCTCAGGTGTGGAACTCAGTCTTGCTGCAGCCTGGAGTCCGGGATGCCCTAGGCAGGAAACGCGGAGGATAGAACACATTGAACTACACCATGCACATGAAGTTAAGAGATACGTAGGAAACTTCATGATCATGGTGAATCTGAGGAGGAAGAAGGCCATTGTGGTAGGGACAGAGCGTGTGGAAAGACCTGGTGTGGGGCCTGAAGAGTCCTATTTTTTGACCCGAGTGGAGGTCAACAGAGCGGTTTCTTTCAGAAGAATTTATTTTCTCTGCATCTGTTCTGTGTCATATTCCTGTATCTTTTTAAATTTTATTTTATAACTTAAAAAGATTACAAAACAAAATAGAAAAGACTATGTGTCTATACTGTTACATTTGGAGGAGATGAAGATAGGGATAAAATGGTCTTAGGCTATGCTGATAAACATTATATCTATTTTAAACTATATGCGTTTTCAAATATATAGAAAAAATTGGCAAGTATGTAATACCAAATATAAATTAGCTAATGTTAACATGTTGTCATTTTTGTTTTATTTTTAAGAAAATAAATACAACACTGAATATAAGTTGGGTTCTCCTATTTTCAGCCAAATTCTCATTTCCTTTATTCCGCAACATTCCTCCCTAGAGGGAACCAATGTCACGTTTATAGTCACAAAAAGAGTAACAATGTATCCTCTAGCATTGATTGAACATCTCAGATGTGGACACATTTTGCTCACTTTGTAGGAATCAACTCTTGGAATTGTCAGAACAACCTTAGGAAGCAGGTGCTGCTGTTTTCCTCATTTTCTTAGGAGAAAACACAGGCGCAAGGGTCACCTGCTGAAGGTCTCAGAGCTGGGAAGCCAGGAAGCCGATGCCCAGATCCAGGCAGGGTGCTGTGTGGGTTCGGGGTGTCTGTCCACAGCACCACCAGGACCAGCATGGCTGCATGGAGTCAGGGTGATAACGGAGTGGTAATTCTGCATGCAGAAATTGCACCTTACTTCTCTATGGTTACAATCATATTGTCTGCATTAAAATTATATTAGTTAGGACCTCTAGTATTGAGTTGAATATAAAATCCTGGCCAAAAGGGCACATATTTGGAGACTGCCTTACCTATCTTGTGATTTTTGGACTCCATTAAATAATTAAATCATTGAATGTACTGGCTGGCAGTCACAACAAATAAAAAGGTCTTAGTAGAGGTAACATTCTTAATTTCTTGAGGCCTGTTTTCTTAAATGTAAAGATAAGTGAGTCTACCATATTTCTAAGTTTTTCTTTTATCTTTAATTTTGCAATTATTGTTATATTGCATAAGTGACCATTCAGTTCTCATTATAAAATGGGGATATTAAAAATGTGAAGATAGATGTTTTCTATTTTCTTTAAAGAAGTTGCTGAGGAAAGGCCAGATGAATGGATTTTATTATTTTATGACTAGTGTAACAAGTAGAAAACAATGCTTAAAAAATGTCTGAGCATAACATAACATTAATTGCGTTACAGCTGGCGGTGGAACTCTATGCTTTTTTATTCTTTATTTTCATTTTCTAATTGAAGACAATAAACATAAAACTTGAAAAATAAAATGAGAACAAATCTAAGACACTTTAAGTACATACACTATATGTTAATAAATGTGCCTTTTTACCTCCCTCATTGCCACGCCTGTGAAATCAGGCCTGCCGTTCTCCGCAGCGCTCCTCGGAAACTCCCCGTGGCTCTCTACTCCCCCTTCCCCTCAGCCCCTTCTGGTTTCTATGGCTGTTCTCTCCCTTTGCTGCTTGTCTCTTCCTGATCTCACAGTGCTCCTTGGTAGGAATGGTAGGGAGGGGGCATTTTCTGCTGAGGACCTACTAAGTGTCCCCACGGAACACACACAGGTCTTGCGGGACAAAGACTGATCTGATTGTTCTCTGTGCATCCTGTTTTGTTGCTCAGCCGCTGCTGGAGGTCATGCTGCAAGTAGACCCTTGACCTACCTCAGGGTCTAACTCCCTACCATTACTAAGATCCATGCTCTTGTTAGAACTATTGTTATTTTCTTTTTGCCTGTATGCTGGCTTTGCTGGATACTTTCAGATCTCTGACTCTTTCTTGCATCATTAAATGTGCTCAACCTGCCTTTGGTGTTCTTCACAATGTCAAGGGCCAAAGAAGCCAGGAGACCTCAGAAGCGGATTCTAACTGGGGTTTCATGTGGCTGGCATTTTGAGGGTGTACAAGTACTTAAATGGCTGTGACCAACATATATTTTTTTCTTTGAGACCCATCTTTTGGTCCCAGCTTTTAAGGCATGCATTTAAAAATTTGCCGTGTTATCTGTTGAATACATTGTTGTACATTTTTGTCTCAAAAGTATTAACAAATGGATAATTTATTTTATTTACTAGAATTGATATTTTAACAATTTTGTCTCTTTCTAGATATTCATCTTCCAAGAATAAAGATTTTTCTGCAATGAAGAAATCACATAAGATATGCCAGATAACCTGAAAGTATCCCAAACTTATCTTGAATAACTTAAGCCTTGTCTTAAACAATATAAAACTCTGGAATAAATATAATCCTGATGAAAGAGAAAAGAATATGTTGAATGTGTTAAGTTTGAGTATTTTTTAAATCACTCATATTATTTTGTAAGTATATATCTTGACTTTCAAATTAAGTAAAATAATATATGGAAGGTATTTTGTGAAGTCCTTCTCTCACTTAGAGCTGGTTAAAGGAACATAGCAAATTCAGTGAGACCAGGCTTGAAACCCACGGTGCGGATACCCATATTCAAATTTGAGTCAATGTTCCAATCTGAGCTCTATTGGCCTAGAAAAGAATTTTTAATTTCCTGCTAACCAAACACTTTTAGATGTCTTCAAGAGAGTATCATTTTATTGGACAAACCACCAGGTTTATTCCTGCAGGCTAGTGCTCTATCCTGAGTGAGTGGCTGTGGCAGCTCAAAGGATCTCTTTCTGTCTCTGTCTCTGTCTTTTGCTCTCTGCCTCCCTCTCTGACTTTTTCTCTTATCAGTGATTTTAGACCAGTCACCACCTTTCTAGACTTCAGTTTTCTAAACTATAATGTTGATCATCTCTAAGGAAGCCTTTCTCTTCTAATTTCCTGTCATTCTAACATCTGCTTGTGTTTATATTTTAAGTGAATTTGGAAAATGAAATTCCAATTCTATAAACTGGATTGTCTGCATTAGGCAACTATTTAAGATAAATTTATATAGTGGGGTTCCAAACACCACTTCTCATGGCCTCCGTAAAATAACACGGAATTCAACCCCAGCCTTTGGAATTCTTTTCAGATGAGGGTGAAAGTAGGTTCAAGGAAAAATAGCACAGCTCATGAATGCATACATTCAGAAATAGTGCTGAAGAAGCATGTCTCAGCCACCCTGGTGTAAAACTTGCCATCAATCACAGAATGTTGTCAGGAGAGGCCTCTGAAATTTACACTGGGAAAAGATCTAAAAGCCAATACAATATATGCCGTTGTCCACACTGGACTTTCAGAAAGGTTAGGGAATGAATAGCAGAGCAAGTCAAACAGAAACGCAAGTCCTGAGCCCCGGGGAATGCACAGGCTTCCTGGGAAGGGCCTGCGGCCATCACAGGACAGACGGCCGACCGTGGAGACCCAGGGAAAAGTGAGGCAGGAAGAGCAGATACAGAATGAAGAGCGCTGGCCCAGTTCCCAAACTCCAAAGCTGCAGAATATCCCATGCCTTTCTTTTAGTTACATACAACTAAAGGAATCTAAATAGAACAAAAGTTACAAGATCATACAATAACAACCAGGTGCCAGCATCAAAGCAGGCAAAAGAGAAGGATCCACAAAGACATTCTTAAGGGCCAGCACAGGAGTCCAGCATGTGTCCCCATGCTGAGTAAACATTCATGCATTCAGCCAGTCAACAAATATTATTAATATTTATGTCTTGTGTGAAAATGTGCTGGGTCTTTGGTTATCGATAGCATTTCACATTCCTACATAGGACATTTCTATGCTTTCTTTAGACAAGGGGAAGTCCAGCAGACATATAGCAGTGTGAAGCCAGAGGACAGAGCTGGCAGGTTCTCAGAGAATTCAACATGGCAGTCACCGGCTAAGTGTGGCAACTGAACACTTGAAACGCTGCTGGTACCAACTGTGGTGGGCTTTGAATGCAGAACACACACCAGATTGTTTTCAAAACTGTAAAATATCTCATTATAAGTTGTACATTGATTACATCTTGAAATAATAGTCCATATGTACCAAGTAAAATGAATTATCAAAGCTTATTTCATCTGTTTCTGTTTCAAAATTATTAGAATAAACATGAAGCTTACAGTATATATCTTTTGGAAGTCACTGATCTAGTCTAATGTTTCTCAAACTTTACTGTGCATGCGGATCACAGAATTAGGTTAAAGTGCAGATCCTGAGTCAGTGGGTCTAAGAGGGACCCAAGATGCTGCATTTTCAGCAAGCTTTCAGAGACACCCATGGGTCCTGACGCTGCTTGGATGGCTCTTACGTCTATCACAAGAATAAGATGAGATAGAAGACAAAGGCACTTTTAGTCCATAACTGGGAAACAGAACACCTGCTGTGTGGTGTGTTAAAAGACAAAACAGGAATTGTCCTTTATTACAAATTAATAAGACCACACATCAAAGATGCATTGTTAAGATATTTCTCCTTGCAAAGTTTCTTCCAGTTTGATACAACAAAAGAGTTGGTAACTAGCAGTGCCATAAAGTATATGTGTTTTCTTAAGCCTACTTAATTGTTTCATTTCTGATAGAATTTGGATTGTGGAGCAATTTATTTCCTTTCTGGAGCATAAGGGATTTTGCACTTGCAGCTGAGAGAGAAAGAAGTTTTGGAGCTAGGACTCCATCCGGTTGGTATGGGGCGGGGCCACTCCACACAGAAGCCTCAGAAGATCTTGATGAATGAACGAGACTATTTCATAGAAAGCAAAGAGGCCAGGATGTGGGGTGAGTGATGGCAGCAGATCCATGATGAGAGGTAGAAAAGGAGAGACTGTTCCAGAGCTGTGCACTTACCTTGAAAGGCCCAGCGTTTAAGTGTTTGTGTGTGTGTGTGTCTTGGTGTTCTGTGTGTGTGTCTTGGTGTTCTGTGGCTGTGTCTTGTTATCAGTGAAAGCTCTAAGAAAAAAGCAAAGGAAACCAATGGACTCATTTCAGCAGACAAGGCAATTTATTAAGAAGGTATTGGTAGTTTGCCGAATGCCCAGGAGGGGAAGATGAGGGGAGAGGGCTGTGACCATCTCCAGTGTCCAGGCTGCACAGCTGAAGGAGTTCACTCAGAACAGCTCAGTGCCTCCTCCAATCCTGCACTCACTGGAGAACCCTTCTCCACCTGCCCAGGCTCTGAAGTCAGGACCTTCCTCCATGAAGCATCAACACGGGGGAAGCGTCTGCTGTTTCCATCCCATGCTGCCCTGCATCAGCACGCAACCCCAAGAAGCACTTGTGGATCTCAGCGCAATCCTCTCTTGCTAGAGAACGTCCCATCCCATTCTTAGAAAGGAATGGCTTGATTCTCTGTGCTCAGCTCCCAGTCCAGAATTCCTAGCTTGTGTCAACTTCTCTATTCTGCCGTAATTCCATGTCAACACGCTGTGCACTACAGGCCACTATCACCTTAAAATGACATGAGAAAGAGTGAGAAAAGCAGAAAATTAATTCATGTAAAGATGCACGTGGCACAGGAAGGAAGATAAATGAAGTTAAATATTCTAAGTCTTTTGTCTACAAGGTGAGCATTGTCATTTATGACACCCCTCCTTCCCTGCTAGGTCCCAGTCCCTCTGTGTCCAGCTAGCTTCTCAGCAGGTCAGAGGTGCTCACCTTATCAGATGGCGTGTGCATGGTGAGACATGAGTTCTCAGCATGGGCAGCCCTAGTCTTCCTCCGGCTGTTGTGACTGAACCCGACATCATTGAAAATGCCCCAACGAATCTTCTTTTTGCTCTTAGGTTAGTTGTTAGTCCACCAAGATGTCCTATTTAAGAGGAAAACAGGAGGGGCTTTCAGTTCATGGCCCTAAAGTCAGAGCAGTGCCCTCCCCAGGCTTGCTGTGTAGTGAACCCTGCATTCCTTTGATAATCTGGGTCAATCCCTTTAGTGAACACCTAAACCCTATGCAGGTGGTCCCACAGTAGCCTGAGCCTCCAGAAAGAAAAAGCCAGGAGTAGAAGGCAAAACTTCTTGCCTTTCTGTTTACAAACATAACCTGGCTGTTCCCCAATCAGATTCCAGTAACTTTATAAGGTGCAGACCCCTATATTTTTGTTGAATTCACCTTCTGGTCTCTAGTAAGTCTCTATCTTGTCAAGAAACGTAGAATGAATACCGGCCCCTCCTCTACAAATTCTCACGGTGTTCTGTCATTGCTGTAGTATGCCAGCCTTATGTCTCTGGGCAGAGAGAAAGCGGATTTTCTGCCAAGATAAAGAATTAATGTAACCTAAGATAAGACAGTGAAGATGTGCTGTTGTTCCTAAAATATGAAGAAAAACTAAACTTGGTCTTATCCTCTTATTGGGATAGCATTCTCAGCTGTGAGGATTTGCTGGAGTAGAGAAGCTACATTTGGAGCATCATCCACCATCAGCTCACAGTAACTCACCATGGTTCTCCAGAATCCCGCCTCCTGTACTAGCCCCACCAAGGAATGAAAGAAGATAAGGCAAGCATGCTGCCATTATCACCTATGGCAACTTTACAGCTATGATTTCCCCAGCAATGCCACCATGCTTTCGATCTATTATTTTGATAATGCACTTACTAGGGATCCAGAAAGGGGATTCTGCCAGCTACTGAAAATATCTTCTCTTAAAAATTGAGTCTCATATGTCACTTAGTGTGGAGTGCAGTGGCACAATCATAGCTCCCTGTAGCCTTGAACTCTTGGGCTCCAGTGATACACCTGCCTCAGCCTTCTGAGTAGCTAGGACCACAGGTGTGCACCCCTACAGCTGAGTTATAAATACATGGTTTTCATCTCTGCCCATAGGAATTCTGGGGAAATGCAGGCAGGGCTTAAGGCCCCACTGAGCATGCATCACCAGCCTGGCTTCCTGTACATCTCTCTCAAGTGGACTACTTGGTATTCTGTGTTCCCGGGAGAGAAGGCAAGCCAAAGTCCAATGATTCCCATAAGGTAGGGGCATTTATCTTCTCAAATACAGAATCACTCTGACAAACAGCTGCAGGGCCATCTGGGAAAGGACATTTATGTTCACGATGCTACTGCAAGATCTTTCTTTAAAGGCATTTCTTCATTCTAGATGTCCCGAGTCCAGAAGCCAACTTATTTCTGAGATTGGGTGAGAAACCACAAATGGTAGGGCTCAGGTTCAACACCTGTGCACAGAGGCCAAGTTGCTTCAGTTCCATACATCAAGTAAGAACTTTGTAGACCACCCATCTATTTCAGTAAATTATTTCATGTGGTCATGGCTGACCATTTAATTGGTATTCTACCATGTACCATGAGCTGACAAATTCCTATCTTATGAGATGTTTTCTACCAGGAAAGATAACAAAACTCCTATTTCTCAGAGGTTGAGTTGACTGCACTCTTAGTACAGATACATGTGTCATTTAGCATACTTAGTTACAAGTCAATATTCTGACTGAATTAAGCATAAAAATCAGAACTACTAGTGTGATTGAAATCTCAAACCTGGAGATTAGCACATTAGTGATAATGCCTAAAAATATGTAGTACAGCTGTTTTTCTCAAGACGCTGCTACAACCACCATAAACTCTTCACAGTGCACTGTTTCTCAATTATACTACACATTGCCGGAGGAGAATCTTTAAGGACTATGTTTTTCTGTGGGATGACCACATACTTCAAACTCTTACATGGGCATGTCGTAGTGGTGGATTTCCACATTTCCAGTCTTTGCTGAAAGAGAAGTTGGAAAAATAAATAGCTAGTTATGTTAGTATCTAGAGTGGGAGGCAGTCTCTACTTACTAATGAGGCTCAAATGTTGAGGAGGGCTGGGCTATAGGAAGGAGGTTCGAATGCTGGAAATTTAGAGAGTGAAACATTCACTACAGTGCAAACCAGGGGTGTACATCTTTCTCCTTCTGTTGAACTCCATCTTCTCTGCCCCTGTGTTTTTTCCTAGATTCTCTTTTCTGAATGGTTTTCAGCACCAAACCTCTTCTAAATACCCATGGTAATCATTACTATTTTCAGTACAATAAAGAAAAATATAATTTTGAATAAAGTAAGTGGTCTTTTTTTTTTTTTTACTTCAGGGATGAGACCCACAAGCTAATCACAAAAATCAATAACAATACCCTTATTAAGAACCTGATTTGGACTAGTGTTATTCCTGTGTATTCATAAGCTTAAAAGCATTCATCCCTTTCTTCAAGTAGGTTGAATCATTGCAGAGCTACTAACCTGATGGCATAAAGGAATAAAATGGGATATAAAAACCCCAGATGCAAAATAGTTCAGAGACTGTGTCTCAAGGGTATACAGGTAGTGTGGAAAGTCTTGTTGGAATATGGATATCTGTGAATTTATTGGGTCACTAAGGGTGAAATGAAAAGCACTTATTTTCATAAAATTGTAGATGGTTTTTAAAATTATAGACTTTGAGTAGAATAAATACCTTTTATATTATCTTAGTTTGCTGTTTATAACCATCTAAACCAGCAGTCCCCAACCTTTCTGGCACTAGGGACTGCTTTCATTCATAGAAGACAATTTTTCCCCAGAGCATGTCGGTGGGGAGGTGCTTCACCTCAGATAATCAGGCATTAGTTAGATTTTCATAAGGAGTGTGAAACCTAGATCCCTCACACACACGGTTCACAATGGGGTTCGCACTCCTATGAGAATCTGGTGCCACCACTAATCTGACAGAGCCCAGGTGATAATGCTCACTTGCCCACCGTTCACCTCTTGCTGTGGGCCTGGCTCCTAACAGGCTATGGACAGGGTTGGGCACCCCTTACCTAAACCTTAAATTCTCAATGCTCTTTTAGATCTCAAAATTATATTTCATATGTATATCGATATATTTTGTCTATAAATAATCAGTTCTACAAAATCAGGCCAAGTGATCTGAATACAGATGCTTTCGACTCCACCTGCTCCAGACTCCCCTAACATTGGTTAATATTCGATGGAATGGTCAGCCCGGGATAGCTGCAGAAGTAATGCATGAGCTCTGAGGTTCATGGTCTACCCTTTTTGACCCAATCATTTCATTGAGATTACGCAACCAAATTCTATCTGGTCACAACAGTTCTTGACATCTCAGCTCTTCTTCATGATATGTCTCCTAAATTTCTTTCTAATTATTCTATTTAGCAAGTTAACCACCTACACCTTATTTCTTTTATCCATTTGCTGTTGAGTCACTCTATAGATGTTTTGATTAGTTGAAGCTAATTTCCTGTGATGAAAATGGGTTTCCCATCTTTATTATTGATATATTAATAAACCACCCCTTTTCTCATATATACCTAGCTTGGAGAGTTGTTTCTCAATACAGTGAGGGAGGGCTATGTTACTGCCTGATTTTGCATACGGTACACTCTAATATAGTAATATCTGGATTCCAGGTTTTACCAATTTACTACCCAACTATAGCAATTCGATGCTATTTGCTCCAGACCTAAATTAATCTCAGACTCCCTTTAGATATCACAGCTCTCCATCACTGGTGCAGACATAATTCTGAAGAAAAGGTCATGAACTTCCTGTAGCAGAACTCAT
Organism: Cacajao melanocephalus; assembly: GCA_963573385.1. Lineage (NCBI taxonomy): Eukaryota > Metazoa > Chordata > Mammalia > Primates > Pitheciidae > Cacajao > Cacajao melanocephalus. Next base: position 47,794 of record CAUYLG010062013.1, read on the forward strand.
ATAAGTTATCATCATGCTTCCCACGAAGGCCTAGTTCCCAGCCCTCACCTGGTGGACAACACGGAACCTGACAAACCATCCAGGCTCCTTTCCATACGTGTCATGTTGAGACCGGAGTCCAGAGAACAGAAAGGAAAGAGATTGCTCTTCCTGTACCATGAGAGATCAATCTAGTGTTTGTTAAAGTGATCAAGATATATATCCTACAGTTGGAAATACATCATAGGTGATAACCAGCATATATTTCAACACATAAAATTATCTGGACTTTTTTCTTTGTACTAAATTGGAGGACAAACCCATTAGAAGTGGCCATATGTTCCAATTTCTTTTCTCTTACAAATACATACATACATACATAAACAAAATTAATGAGATGTATTTTCTAGCACCAAAGACTTTCACATGTGGAATAAACTATTACGTGAAGCAAAAAATATCTTAGAAATAATTGAAGGAAGCAGTTGACAGATATTTAGAGACACAACATTTGGTTGTAAGGTTTATTTGCAAACTACAGGGAGACTTTTAATCTAAACGGTCATTTGAGTGTCCCCTAGTCTTTATACATCCTGAAGGATTTTATGGCACCTTACTGCAGAGTACTTGATATCATTTTTGAAGAAATCATAACGTGTTAAGTGAGCTACAATGTAACTGTGAAATGCGGACTGCAGTGTTTCTCTGCTGTTGCTCTGTGGCTTCATGATTCATTCATTTCTCCTTTTCTCTTAAGCCATTTGAGGGCTGGTATCTCAGCTCTAAAGTCATGCAGAGAATGGGTGGAAAGAATACAAGTGCTTCACTGGAGCCAGATTCAGGCTAGGGCAGTTGTTGTCAACACGATGAGGTTGAATGAAATGCAGTGACAGTGTGTAAGGGAAGATGTGTTCTTTATTGCTGTTGGGTCCAGGAATGCCTTACCTTAAGGGTAAAACATTAGACGCTATGCTTATCAACACAGCAGCCTGTCATTACAGTGAATTACACCTGCACCTTAAGGTAACCAAAGCTGTTGAAGCAATATTGTGCCTGTGTGTATGTGTGCGTGTGTATGTGTGCGTGTGTGTATGTGTGCGTGTGTGCGTGTGTGTATGTGTGTGTGTATGTGTGTATGTGTGTGTGTGCGTTTATGTGTGTATGTGTGTGTGTGCGTGTGTGTATGTGTGTGTGTGTATGTGTGTGTGTATGTGTGTATGTGTGCGTGTGTGTATGTGTGCGTGTGTGCGTGTGTGTATATGTGTGTGCGTGTGTATGTGTGTGTGTGTGCATTTATGTGTGTGTGTGCGTGTGTGCCTGTGTGTATGTGTGTGTGCGTGTGTGTGTGTGCGTGTGTGTGCGTTTATGTGTGTGTATGTGTGTGTGTGTGCGTGTGTATGTGTGCGTGTGTGTATGTGTGCATGTGTGCGTGTGTGTATGTGTGTGTGCGTGTGTATGTGTGTATGTGTATGTGTGCGTTTATGTGTGTGTGTGTGTGTGTATGTGTGTGTGTGTATGTGTGTGTATGTGTGTATGTGTGCGTGTGTGCGTGTGTGTATATGTGTGTGCGTGTGTGTGTGCGTGTGTGTGCATTTATGTGTGTGTGTGCGTGTGTGTATGTGTGTGTGTGTGCGTGTGTGTGCGTTTATGTGTGTGTATGTGTGTGTATGTGTGTGTGTGTGTGCGTGTGTGTATGCAGGTGCTCCATATCTAATATACATTGTATTTTCACAGACATGCATGTATGTGTAAGGAACACATGTACATATATAAA